>JAQQSZ010010975.1:0-12369 GCA_028646595.1 Phalanger gymnotis
TATAGGTTTTTGGAGGGACTTGGTAGGGAGCTCACACCAGTTACTGCTTTCCAGTCACCATCTTGGCTCCGCCCCCCCCAAAGTCTACCCTTTACTTTAACTTAGCAGTATCCAGGCTGTATCTTCTTTTGTAGACTGTAAGGTCCTTGAGGGCCAGCACTGGGTTTCCCTTCATTTGTATCTTTGTTTTATCTTTTCCTCCAAAGGCAGTGCGGGCAGTGCACTTGCCTTAGCAAAGACCTACATTTAAATCCTGCCTCAGACAAGCCAGCTCTGTGACTCTGGGGAAGTAGCCGAGTGGCTCTCAGCCTCTGTGTTCTCATCTGTAGAATGGGAATACTGATTGCACCTCCCTTACAGGGCAACTGTGAGGATCAAACGAGACAGGACATGAAAATGCTTGGCAAACCTTAAAGAGTTATAGATATGCTCACCATCATTATTATTCTAGCCCTGCATCAAGTACAGTGCTTTGAAAATAGATTTGGGGGGGAGGGCCTTGATTTCTTCCTGTCATTTCTTTCATCTTTTTTGCTGGTGTCAGTGAAGATAATAGCTCTAGAGCTGGAAGCCACTTTACAGATGAGAAGACTGAGTCCCTAAGGAGATTAAGTGACTTCCCTCAGATCACACTGAAAGAAAGCATTACTTATTCTCTTTTTCCTGGGGGAGGGGGGAAGGCGTGTACCACAAGGTGAGGGAGAGAGGAGATAGACCCTTAAAAGCATAAAGGTAGGCATCAGCCCAAGAGACTCTTGCACAGTTATGTGTTGGGGGTGAGTGTAAGGTAAACATAAGCCCCAGGCCCACCCAGCTCTAGGAGGGCCACCTGCCTGGAGGGCTGCTGTCCCTCTGACCTGTCCAGAGACAAGGACCTTCTAAGCAGTAAGGAGAGACTCTCCCCAAGCCTGGCTAATCCATTCTGGTTTGGGACTCATCCTATTGGAGAGAGAGACATCCTTCAACCTCAGCCCTCTCTACAGTGCCATAGCCAACCTACACCTCATCTCCTCCAGCCACCCACCAGGGCGCCAGCACCTAGCATCTATGCTCTTCCCCACCACCTCTTACATTTCCACTTCCTTATTCTAGAAAAAAATCATCTTCCTCTTCTTTCCCCTTACCCTTTTGTCCCTCTGAATGAATGAATGAATGAGTGAGTGAATGGAGTGACAAGCATTTATTAAGTCCTCACTAGGTACAAAGCAATGTTCTAAGTACTAGGCATACAAATAGAACAATCAGTCCTTGTTCTCAGAGGGTTCTAGTTCTAAGGAAGGAGATAACACTTAGGGAAGGTTTCAGCTGCCAGTCAGCTGGAAAGGTCCCCTGGTCCTTAGGACACAGCAGCAAAGCAGATGTTCATGTCTCTCCCTTAACATCATTCACATTGACGAAATCATCTTCAATTTGTGCCTTTGAACCATGGTCAGTGCCTGAGACTTTGGTGGCAAGAAAGGGAGAAACACCCATTGGAGGAATGGGCCCCAGGAGTGAGAAAAGAGGGTGATGGGGGGACAGAGGGATCTTTCAGGGTGAGAAGGCCACCAGGATAAGGTGGAGAAGTCCAAAGAGGGAGGGGGAAAGCTGGGAAAGAAGGATCCTTGAGAGCGAGGACAGCCTTTTTTTATATTTGTGTCTCCAGCATTGAATGCCATTTCTGTCACATAATAAATGCATGCTGAATAAATTAATCTTGACCAATTCATATATATTCTATCTATATGTAATAGAATAGACAGATTATTATAGAGACATATTTCTAAAAATATGTAAATGTTATATACATGCGTGTCCATATGTACATATTTACTCGCAAATGTATATATGGCAGTGGGGGCCAAGGAAAGGAGTTGGGGATGGGGGTGGTAGTCTTAGAAATGGGGAGTAAAGGTGTTTAACCTACTTCCCGTGGTACTTACCATCCTCTTCAATACCTATTGGGCCCTGAGAACCTAATCTTGTCCCAGTGTTAAAAACCTCCTGAGTGTTCAATGGATCCCCTAATTCTGTCCTCACAGTTAACACCAGTACCATAAGCAATAGTTTCTGCCTTCCCTCCCTCACCCTCACTATCTGGCCTCTCTCGCACATAGTAGGTGCTCAATGAATATGTGCCGAATGAATGACTAGAAAACAAAATGCTTCCTCTACCACAGAACTCTAGAACCATTCGAAGAAACCACCTGGCTTCCATTTCCACCAGCTCCCCCACCTTCAGCCATTTCTCCATTTCAGACCAGGCTTGTCAAAATTCCACAGGTAACCAACTGAGGAAGTCTATTCCCTTTCCTCTCCTGTGGCCCATTCATTCAGGAGCCATAAAAGACTCTTAGATGGTTTCTTGGAAGAGCCACTTAAGAGAATAGAAATAATCATGTAACTAAGTCATCTATGTAAAGACAAAATGGGCCAACCCGCAAGTTCTGACACTTAGAGGGCATGGTCCTGTTTGTCTGATGGTATGTGAAGAGTCAATTTAGTGGAGGGGCCTCCATTGCCCTTTCCTCCTACAGTTGCAAGGGGCCTTAGAGGACATCTAGCCCAGGGGTTCTTAGCCTGATATCCACAGATCTCCAACGAGTCCATGGATAGATTTCAAGGGGTCCATGAATCTGGATGGAAAAAAAGGCATCTTTATTTCAATATACTTGGTTTCCTTTGTAATCATGTAGGTTTTTATTTTATGCATTTTGTATTATTTTATTTTTCCCATTTAATAGTATTATTTTATGCATTTTAAAAACATGATTCTGAGAAAGGGCCCCAGGGCTTCTCCACGGGGCCTGCCCAAAGGGCAGGGTACACAAAAAGATAAGATGCCTTGAGCTAGTCCAACATTTTCCTTTCTCACAGGAGAAAACAGAGGCCTGAGACCACATGAAAAATAAATGGCAAAGTTGGGGCTGATGCCCAGTGCCCACTGCTCATGCAGTGACAGGAGAAAAGGGGGAGATTTTTCTCCTTTTATCTGGGTTTTCAGGCCACTGGGAAGGGATGATAGCAAAACTGCTATCTTATACACCAACAGACACCACCCACTCTGTTCCTAAAACCCCTCTGTAGAAGAGAGGCAAAGAGTTTTCAAATTGCTTTTTGCATTGCCCCTCACCCCCAAACTGTCCCCAGAGTGTCAAAACTGAGCAAGACCTCCATCTAACCCACCCTGCTCATTTCACAGATGGGAAAACTGAAGCCCAACATGGGAAAGTCCTTTGTCCAAGGTCACTTAGCCAGGAAATTACAGCCCTGAGCCTAGAATCTAGGCTTCCTGAGTCTTCACTAAGATCTCATTCTACCACACCATATCATCTCCATTTATTAAGGAGAATTTCAACATGAGTTAGCTATCAGAGCTCACTTCCTGGAAAGTAGCAGTAGCAGTACTAGCAATACTAACAGCAATAGCCTTGCCCAGGGTCACACAGCTAGTATCAGAGGCTGGATTAGAACTCAGGTCTTCCTAACTCCAGGCCTCGTGCATGCAGTGTGCCACCTACCTAATGTTTTTATAGGTTTATATAGCAGTGGCAGCAATGGTAGCAGCAGTACTAGCAATAGTAACAGCAATAGCCTTGCTCAGGGTCACACGGATAGTATCAGAGGCTGGATTAGAACGCAGGTCTTCCTGACTCTATGCCCGGTGCTCTATGCATAATGCCACCTAATTAATGTTTATATAGGTTTATATAATGCTTATTATGTGTCAGGCACTATGCTAAGTGTTTTATGGGCCATTGGTGAGTATTCCCTTAAGCTCTGACAAATGTCTTCCCACTACCGTGAGTCTTCTCTGGCCCAGCCTCCCCTGGATCCACTGGGCTGGGGACAGGCCATTTGACAAGAAGACAGCTGTCCTAAAAAGATGCCCAGGCCACACGGACCTCAGAAATTAGGCCATCAGCTGGCAATTTTGACTCAAAGGCCTGAGATGGCTCTGGAGAAGAAAAGTTCTGAGTTTTGTTTTTGCCAAAATGGTGACCCTGTCTTGGATTTTTCTGCCCACATCACAGGGCACGTTGCCCAAGGCAATCACTCAAGTCCAGAAGAAGTTGACCAGGGACAAGATATAAGAATTGGTTCAAGTTGCTGGGGATGTTTAGCCCAGAGAAAACGGAGGGGTTGAGAGGATACCTAGTCACTGTTTCCAAGTATTCAAAGACCCTTCACAAGGGAGAGGGATTTTGCCTTTTTCAACAAAGGAACGAAATGGAAACAATGGCTCCAAATTGCAACTTGATATGAAGGCAATCTTGGCAATAATTGGAGCTGTCCAGCAGCTGCCACTGGGGGTCAGAAGGTGTCTCTGTCCTTGGAGGTGCCTCTTTCAGGGATGATGAAAGGAAAAAATCCCACCCTATTTGAGAAAGAGTCCAGCTAGACAACCACCAGTTAGAAGTTCCTTCTAATTCTGTGTGACCCTGGGCAAGTCACTTCCATCACTGAGTCCGTGTGAAAAGCATTAAACATTTATTAAGCATTTGTTCTATGCAAGATGCCCTGCCCTCAAGGAGCTTATAATCTTTGAGCTTTACACAAACACAAATGAGCATCACATGGAAAGCTATGAGGGCAAGGGAAAGATCCAGACAAAGGGCTCCAGTTGGAAAATTAGAAGAGGGGATGAAACTTTTAAGGAGGTTTGGGGAGGAGTGGACACAGAAGAAATTGTGCTGGAGTTGAGCCTTGGAGACAAGGTCAATCAGAGCTCAGTCAATTGACAAGCATTTCCAGAACACTGCATGTCAGGCACATGCTGGGAATAAGAAATAGAGCTAAAACAGTGCTGGCCTTCAAAGTTCTTATAGGCTATCTGGGGAGAAATTTAGTGTCTATGTAATTACATGCAGAATAAATACCAGCTAATTTAGGGATGAGGAGGCACCAGCCTCGGCAAAGGCTGTAACAGGAAATAGGGGATTCTAAGGAGGGAGGGAATGCCAGGCATGTAGCACAACCTCTGCAAAGACCTGGAGATGGAAGATGGAGTGTCGTGTGTGGGGAATAGCCAAAAAAAGAGTCTACTTTGGCTAGAATGAGATGAGGGATTCTATTACATGAAGATGCCCTGAAGCAGGACAAGGAAGGTGCTTAAAGGGTGGCAATGTGGAACAGTAGAAAGGGTGCTGCGTTTGGAGTCAGAAGACCCGGGTTCAAATCCTGCCTATGCCACTTAGTTTCTTCATCTGCAAAATAGGGGGAGGGGTAGTCAAGGAGACTTCTGAAGTCCTTTCTAGCTCTACATCAGCGTTTCCATGATCTTAAAATGGAGAGTAACCAGAGGGCCTTGGGGTCATGCCATAAATTCTTTAGGTTGCAGCTTCCTTACCTGTAAAATATTGGGTTGGACCAAGTAGCCTCTGAGGTCCCTCCCAGCCCTAGATCTAAGGCATACAGTGGACAGATTTCTAGACCTGGATTCAGGAAGACCTGGGTTCAAATCCAGCCTCAGACACTAACTAGTTGTATGACCTTGTGCAAGTCACCTTCTGTCTGCCTCAGTTTCCTTATCTGTAAAATGGGGAAAATAAGAACACCTGCCTCCCAGGGTTGTCATGAGGATCAAATGGGATAATATTTGTACAAGCCCTTTGCAAGGTGCTAAAGTATGCTTGTTGTGCTTGTGGTTGTGGTCGTTGCTGTTTGTTGCTGTGGTTGTGGTTGTGGTGGTGGTGGTAGTGGTTGTTTTTCGACCTTTTTAGGCACTGCTTTAAATTCAGTCCCAAACCACAGGGTTCTAAAAATAATCCCCTGCATCCCATATCCTTCAGATCCCTCCTGTGTAAAGACAAGTCAGGCTTGTCTCCACAGGGCAGCACGCAGCTCGGACCCAGAAGCCCCCGCTTCGTTGCACAGTGCTCCAGCGCCATCACACACTCTGTGGGTGGAAGCAAGCTTGTCTTCACCAGTAGGCATCTCAGCTCCACCTCAGTAGGCAGCAGGGAGAGCGATGCTTTGAAAATGTCCAATTCTGCCTCGTGATATCCTGTCATTAGCCCAGCCAGGAGCCTCTGTCAGGTAATGCACTCCTCCACCTCAGCGTCAGCGCGGGCGAGTGAGTCACCCAGAAGATCGAGCACCTAGCCGGATGCTGGCAAAGTGATGGAACTAGTCCAGAGCCACTAAGCCTCATCATCTAGCAGTGGCACGGGAGGAAAAGAGGTAAGCTCATCTTCCTGAGCTCTTCGACATTTACAGTGAGCTGCCCTATAAGGTAGGCTGGGCAATATTTACTAGGAGGGGATCGGACTGCAGGCAAATGACTTGACCAAGGTCACACAGCTGCAAACATTGGAGTTGGGACTTGAAGTCTAAGACCAATATGTTTTCCATGGTTCCTAATGAGGGCTTGACACCCAAGTGATGACGTCTCACCAGTCAGTTTACTAAGCACTATGTGACAGGCACTGAGCCAAGTACTAAGGATATAAATACAAGGAAAAACCCACAGGCTCACAGGGAACTTCTATTCTATAGAGGGGAAATGTTAATTATAAATATGATACAAAATATATACAAAATTTTTAAAGCAATGAGAGGGGACATGGGTGGCTGGGAAGATGAAGAAAGGCTTTGTGGAGAAGGTGGCAACTGAGTTCCGAAGGACAGTAGGAATTCCAAGAGGCAGATGCAAAGAGAACATGCATAATAGGCATGGGGCACAGCCAACGCAAAGGCTGGGAGGTGGGCTGCCATGTTTGAGGAATAAGGAGAGTAGTCTGGCTAGTCCGTGGGGTTCAGGAAGAGAAGTAATGAATAACAATGCTGGAAAGATTAAAGGGGACTGGATTGTGAAGGGTTGAAATGCCAGAGTAGTTTCTAGGCAATAGGAAGCCATCAAAATTTAGTGGGCAGGAAAGAAGCATCATTATGATTGTGCTTTCGGCACACCACTTTGGCAGCTGGGTGGATGATGGAGTGGAGAAGAGCTTGAAATGGGGAGACCAGAAGGTTTTTGAAGTAATCTATGCAAGAGGCAGAGAGGTCCTGGCTATGTGTGGTGGTGGCCATACGTGTAGAGAAAAGATTGGACGCAAGAGATGTTGAGGTACAGACAAGATATGGCAACTTGAGTCAACGTTGAGATGAGGGGAAGTGAGCAGGAACGGTCGTGACAAGGCACCTGACCTGGGACCCTGGAAGGATGGAGGTGTCCTTGGCAGACACAGGCACACTTGGAAGAGGGAAGTGGGGTGGCGTGTGGTTCCAGTTCTGAACACACTGAGTGTGGACGGAGGCACCAGCTCCCTGTCACTGGGAAAAGGCAGAAGCAGATGCTTCGCTCATTCACAAGGTTCTTTTTCCTAAAACCTGGAGACCGACTTTCAAAGAGGGTGTTGCTCTTTATTTTTGCAATGAATTCCAAGGGTCTAAAATTTGCTCTATGACGAATCAGGTGGTTTTCATTCTAAGCCCATTAAAGTCAGAAGGGGAAGCTAGATGTCTGGAGTGCAGTCTCAGTGGTAAGGGCTGTGGAAAGAGGAGGGCTGTGGAATCTGGAGATCCAGAATCACAGATTTAGAGCTAGAAGGACTGCAAAGATGGTCAAGTCCAACCCTCCCATCTTCCAGAATGGGAAAATGAGGCTTTGTCCAAGGCCACAGTCCAAAGTGGGACCCAAGGCTCCCAACTTCAAATCCAGCACTCCCCAGATAGCATTGGGGAAATGGGTTCAAATTCCACCTCTATCCTTTATTGCCTTGTGGCTCCGGACACGTTTCTCCCCTCTCCAAAATGAGCCCCAGTTTACTCATCTGTAAAATGAAGATGCTATCCCTAGCACCTCCACGTATGGAGGTTGTGCCTTGGGAGCCTCTCTCTGTGGGTTGGAAAGACTCTCATTGGTTTTTCTCATGCCTAACCCCAATGTCAAAATTTCACATGTGAAAATCTGAAAATTATCTATATGCTGCTAACCTCTCTGCCAGGAGGGGGTGCAAGCCATGATTGTTGTTAGGATGGAAACGTGGGCTCGGATTCCAACTCTCCTGGCTCTATGGGAACAGCCACAGGTTCCTGGTTTTCAGACCCCCTCGAATCTGGGCCAGGCAAAGATCCCTCTGGGGCAGGAATAGAAGGGGACCATCCCCCTCCACATTTGCCACTGGAGGAGACTAGGAGAGACCTCCTAACATGGAAGATGGGCCCCTAGACTGAAGAGTGAGGAAGGTCTGGGTTCATCTCACCTCAGAGACCCAGAGTGCCTCAGTTTTCTCATCTATAAACTGGGTGCTTTCTCCAGCTCTCCATCTGTGAGCCATCATAGGATGAAGGGTTGTGTAGGCAGGCTGCCACGGGCCCTGGGGAAGGCTGAGGCCCCGTGGCCATAAGCCAGGGACCCAGGAATCAAGTGGATGCTGCTAAATGTTGAGAGGAGGGCAGAACTAACAAGAATTTTTTGAAGGAGAGAGAAGAGAGCTCCTTTCAATGATCCCTTGAAAAGAACAAGCAGGCATCTGGGTTTCATTAGTTTATTAGTTTCTTAGCATCCGAGTCTATTCTCTCACAGAGCCCACTGTCTCCTGTGCTAGCTGTCACTTGCAGGTGAGCCCATGTCTCACCTACTGAAGAAACGCTCGTAAGAAATCATTATAGGATATTTTTGAAGACAAAGTTTTATCGTAATATTCCAAAATATGAAAGAACTCCTCTTCAGACAGGTTGATTCCATATTGCCGTAGAACCTGGAAAACAAAGGAGACAGGATTAGGGAGAGGGGTGGGCAGGGGCAGGGAGCTGAGGACCCTTGGGCTGGCCCAGGTAAAGGGCTCAGCTTAGTCTGCTGGGGTTGGGATTGGGGAGGTTTCAGCTCAGTGTAACTAAGGACTATCCCACAATGGAACAGGATGACAAATCACAGATAATGATCCCATCATGAACACCTGCATTAGTGAGGTAACCTCTGAGGTCCTGTCAAGGTCTAGGGCTCTGGTTCTTTGATGTGGCTGCAAAGGGTCAGTCAACCATAGAGCCAAAGATTGTTAGAACCGAGAGGGGCCTTAGAACAGGGAATGTCAGGACTAAGAGGAACCTGAGAACAGAGAATATCAGGGCTGGGAAGACCCTTAGGGGATTACAGAGCTGGCAGGGGCCTTGGCTCTTCTGTAGCCCAACCTTCTTATTTTACAAAGGACAAAACTTCAGTTCTGAAATGGGAAATGACCTGCCCAAAGCCACCCAACAAGGCAGGAACAGAGTCAGATGGGGAAACTGGAGCCCAAGGAGAAATGACTCTTGTAGAAGCCTGGGCTCCTGAATCTCGAAGTGGATGGGGCCTCCTAGTCCATCTAGACCAGATGGGGCCACCAAGGCACAGAGATGGGGAATGACTACCTTGGGGTCACTCAGACACTCCCCCTCCCCCCTCCACACCACCTCCTCTGATGTGGAGCAGTGTAGACACAGCAGGTACCTTTGTTGTGTCCCTCGGCTCTGCTTAAATGTCACAGAGACAAAACGGCAAAGGGGAAGGGGCAGAAGGAGAAGGGGAGAGGGGGAGCAGCCAATAACAAAACTGTGTCTAAAAGCCCCTTGAAATGAGACCCTTGTCATGAGATGCAGGGGCTGTCTGGCCCTTAGATTGAAAGAATTTCATTTTTTCTGGGTGAATCTTCATGGTACCCCAAGATATGAAAAGGACTCCAAGACAGGAGATGGCCCTGTTAAGGTCCTCAAAACTCGGGTCACTCGTCTACAGACAACACCTGAAAAGACACAGATAAGAATCACCCAGGCCGGGCAAGCAAGGCGGAGCTGCGATCTGCCCTGGTGGAGGGACTGCTCCCTGGTGGATGGACAGCATCAGAGGAAGAGATGGACACCACTGGGTAGGAAGGTGCCTGTCAGATTTCTGCCCTGGGTTTCCGGCCCCTCTCCCTGATTGATCACAAACCCCAGGGCTCGCTTACCTTCCGGAAGTCGGCTATGCTTAAGAGGCCAGTCCCAGACTCATCGTAGCTTTTGAAAGTGCGCCGCATGGGCCTCCAGCAGTGCAGGATTTTGGGCTGGATTCTTAGCAAAGCCGCATAAAAGGAAGAGCTCTGTGTTCCCGTGCCTTTCTGGTAAAGGGAGACAGAAGGAAGGCAAAAGACTTAATAACAACAATCCACTTAGGGGCAGAGTCACTCATAGAGCCTCATGCCCACTGAGGCAGCCTCCAAGCCTCCCCCACACCTGACAAATGCCCGCCTCTTGACCCTGTGATCCCGTCATCCAGGACTGCTACCCACCCAGGGAGAAGCCCTTCTTCCTCCACTTCCCTTTTCTTGAGCCTAGCTCTCCTCCACACCAAGGCTCCCTACTCAATTCAACAAAAATTTATTTAGCACCTACTATGTGTATTGGGAATGTTGAGACAAAGAGATACTGTCCCAGCCCCGCTTGCCCTAAAGAAGCTCATGTCCTATCTAGGGAAGCAACATGTATAAACACTCAATCCCCCAACAAGCCTGTTGTAAGCACCTACTATGTGCCAGCCATTGCAGTAAGTGCTGGGCAGACAAAGATGGAAGTGAGGCCATCTCTGCCCTTGAGGGTCCGACATTCTCTACCCAGGGAAACAACAGGAACACAGTCACGTGCATGTCAACAAGTTGCAGAGCATTTATTAAGGTCTCCTAAGTCCCAGCTAAGCAGTGGCAATACAAAAAAAGGGGAAAGAAACCCAGTCCCTGCTCTTGGGTGCTCACGCAACTGCTGCTGCTGCTTGTCCTTTGTTCTTGAAGAGAACCATGACGTCCAGAAGGTGATGCCTGGACATACAAGTGAACTGGACGTGAGGGAGGGAGGGCTATGTAAAAGCCACCATCTCCCACTGCATCCAGAGCCACGTCCAGTCATCCTGATCTGCATCTTGCCATGAGACTCCAATGGCTCACAAAATCTGGACAAAACCAATGCTCAGTAGTTTGGGTGTGGGCCTGAGACAGGAGGCTCCCAAGTCTGGGCTGAGCTTTGCAGGGAGTGGGTGGAGCTGAGGAGGGAGGGCATTCCAGGCATGTGAGACTCATTGGGGTAAGGAACAGTGAGAAGGCAGCAGCTATATGGCGAGACCAACAACAGTCTCTGGCCTCCTCCTGATTGCCCACTCTACTGTTAGCGAGCTTCCCCTCCATCTTCTGCTTCTCCCCAAGGTCGGTCATTGACATCAAACAGGGCTGCTTCTTCAGTTCTTTCCCCTGTGCTCTTCATTTACGCTGTTGTACTGTAATCATGGTGTTTTGGGTGTTTGGGGTTCTATTTCCTTCACTTATACCTGCTCATACGTCTTCCTGTGCTACTCTGAAGTCAGCATCGTCATCATCGATCACCACTGGTAAGCTATTATAGTTGTGTGCCACAGTTCATTTGGCCATGCCCAACCAATAAGCATCTATAGCGTTCCCATGTCTTTGCTATCACAAAAAGTGCTGCTATGAATGCTTTGGTATATATGGAGCCCGTCTTTTTTTTCCCATTAACTTCTTTGGGATGTATGTCCAGGAATGGAATCTCTATGTCGACGGATATAGGCATTTTAATTACTTTCTTCACACAATTCCAAATTGCTTTCCAGACTGATTGGGTCAAGTCTGCCTATCTTCCCACAAGCCCTACAAAGTTGACCGTTCTTATCTTTTGTCATCTTTGCCAATCTTTTTTGGAGTGAGGTGATACCTCAGGGTTGTTTTGATCTACATTTCTCTCATTAATGATCTGGGACATTATTTCATATGGTCGTCAATAGTTTGTAATTCTTTGGAGAATTATTTGTCCATATCCTTTGACCACTTCTCTATTAGGGAATGGCTTTTGATGTTCAGAAAGCTCCTTCTCTCAAGGAGATTCTGGCTGAGTTTCCTCACAGGACACCTGCTAAGTGCCTCCTGGGAAAGGGACCCTCACTCAGCGGTTCTGAGGGGCAAAGCAGAGAGCTTACATTCCTGTGGGCCTTCACAGTTCCAATGCACTCCATAGATATCCATCAGCATGGAAGCTGTGGGTCATTTACTCCCTGTGCCCAGGGAGCTCTGGGGGGTGGAGGGGGAACCTCCCTCACACCATTTCTTTGGTTTATGGTCCCACCCAGGGTAATTTTGAGAATGTACGTTCCTGGAACAAGGGTCATTTTGACTTCTCTGAAAAGGAACATCAGCCCCTACCCAAGCATTAGGGCTAACAAGGCATCAGATGTAAGAAAGAATGATTGAGCCCAACAGGGCACCCAGATCAGCAGTCTTACTTCTGACCCCTTTGCCTCAGGAAAACTCAGGTTTCCCCTCCCGCTTCTAGTGGGTCCCGCCTTCCCTCCAAATGTATCCAGTCCATATGAGTAAGAATCCCTGGGATGAGTCAGGGTGGCTCCTCCTGCTGCTGCTCTGATCCTTCCTC
>JAQQSZ010010976.1:0-12369 GCA_028646595.1 Phalanger gymnotis
ATTGATTTACCCTCCTCCCTCAAAAGAAGAAGCTCATATTTTGCTTCTAAATACATCCAGTACATTAAGGAAAACAAACTGCTTAATGAGTTAGCATTGTCTAATTTAAAGTTATATGCGATAGGAATATTGCTCACAAAGTCTTTACTAGCATAAGTGTTATGTAAGAAATTATTGAGAAATTTTACTTGACAGAACTAACAAAATCCACAAATTCAATATATCAGTTTCTGCTTTTATTATCCTGTAGTATTATACTCCAAAGAGGATATTAGGTGGCAGAAATGAATAAAAAGTTTGCTTATACAAAAATGTGTTCTGAGTTGCAAATATCAATTCATAAAATCACCGTATCATGAAGCATTACCCTCAAAAGTACCAACCAAGGTCATTGTGCAGTCAAAGAGAGCAGAGAAGAAAATAATTGCCAAATGTGTTTTTTTTCAATGGTTATGGGGAAGTGGCAGGAATGGCAGGCAGGGTCTTTATGCAGTGTTTCACTTGCATGCATTGTTGTTTCCCTGGCATTGTATCTTTTAGTATGCAATAAAATCTTTAATTAACCAACACAGTCTTAGGCTTCATATGAAGTACAAAATAGTATATCATAAAACTAGTGAAAATTCAAATTTAAGTGTCTCTTCAGGAAGGACATGATGTTTGGAAAATAAATCCTTAGATTCACCTTCGGAACCAAGGATTAAATGTCACTGACTGATATTGATTTGATAGGATTCATTTCCCAACTAATGAGAAATGTGATTGTGGAAGAGCTAGTCATTAAGAACAAAAGCTCAGCAGTTATATTTTAGGTGTGAAAAATCAGAGAGCTGGTAGAGAGAGTCAATACAGGTTTTATAATTCAAATATAATTCAAATATAGGAACAGTCAGCATGTGCAGTGAAATTCGGAGGTAGGACACCTGGACTAGAAACTGATTAGCTGTAACTATTAGCTCTAACTGCTTCACCTGTAAAATGGACATAATAATACCTGATCTATTACCTCACAACTTGGTCATGAAGATTAAATGAGACTAGGAATGTTTGCTCACTTTAATGTGCTACAATGTAAACCCCAGCTATTATACAAATGTGAGCTATTATAAGTGTGATTAGTAGTAATCATAATCAATGATGAAATTCCATGTGTCTCATAAATTGATATGATAGGTTTTCCATGGCAAGTCTTATAAGAAATAACTGAATATTGTAGCAATATCCCTTTAAGTTATCAAGTACTTTTAAAGAAATCTCCTCTAGATACAATTGACAAAGTAGTTGTCAGGAATGACTGTGTCTTGTTATTTTGTTCCAGCAAGGAATATCACCTAAGGGCTTATGGCATTGTTTCCCTTGTTAACCTATTTTGTATTGCAAATCTCATTTTAGCTCTGAATCGAGGTACATTTTCTCCCCTTAAGGTTTGTAAGATTTATAAGATGAATTATAATTCAAGCTGCTTAACATATTCTGAATGCTGGCAATTTCACAAATTCAACATCTCCAAAAATACATTTCTGCCTTGTTTGTATCCGTTTTTATGAAAACAAATAAGCTTGTGGTCCTTACACAGAATTATCACATTTAGACAATTTGTCATCAAAAAAGCACTTTTGTTGTCAGTGAATGCAGTTTTGTTTTGTTTTGTTTTTTTGGAAAAGCTGTCTTTCCAAATCAGCAGGTCTAGCCCAAGCACCCTATTTTGGTGTTTAAATGCTATGGTTCCAGGAAAAAAGAAAAGTGCAGATAGCATGACTCACTTAGGCTTTTGCCAATGGGACTTGACTTTTCCTTCAGTGTTTTGAAAAGTAAGCACTGAGGAGCTCTCCAACACATCGGGATGAATCTTTTGTTTTTAAATGTAACAAGAGTTCTTTGGCTCAGCACTCTACATTAAATGAATTAGGAAATAGGATAAATTTCCTTCAAACAGTGGTCTTTTTCACTGACAGTGTTTAAGTCCACAAAAAAGTAGAGTCCTACTCTGTGTGTGAATATATATACACACATATATATGTGTGTGTGTGTATGTATATGCAAGTATATATGTGTGTATGTGTGCATGTGTGTATGTATGCATGTATATGTGCATATGTGTCTGCATGTATTTGTGTGTATATGTATGTTGTATATGTATATACATGCATATATGGGTATATATGTATATGTATATATGTATACATGTAAATGTGTATATGTACATATGTTTGTGTATATATGTGTAAGCATATACATATATACACATATAATATTTGTGTGTACATATATATGCATATGTGTATGTATGTAGACATATATTTCTGAATGTATGCAAATATACATATGTGTGTACATATGTGTATATATCTGTGTATACGTGTGTACATATGTATGTGTGTATGCATATGTGTGTATGTGCATACATATCACCTAGATCTTATTTGTTCAGGCTATGCCACAGATAAGGGATTAAAAACCAATGCATTTTTAGTGTGCTTAGAGATCCTACTTAGGCTTTATCTAATCATTTAAGAAAAAATGCACCCTCCCTAATTTCATGTCAAAGAACTTTTAATTATAGGCATTTGACTTATGCTAAGTTGTATCATAGATTATATGTATACTACTACAATCCACAAATAGTACCTTGTAAAATAAAGTGGAAACATTTACTTATCGCTTAGCTAGCATAGTAAATGAGGAACAGTAGGCTTGTGATAATGTTTGGTGACTAATGAACGAAGATAGAAATAAATAAAACTGACTTCTGAAAAGCTATAGTCTCGTGAAGTTTCATCAGAAATTTGACAGAATTGTTCCAAGGCCCTGGATTTTTAGGTATAAATATCATGCCAACAAGTGCTGTTAGTTATGTGTATATGTATGTATGTATGTATGCATGCATGTGTATATATGTACACACACATATATGTGTGCTTATGTATATACACATACAGACATATATACATACATATAATATATGTGTACATATATAGTTGTATGTATGTGTGTGTATATATATATGTACATATATAGATGTGTATTTTCAATATTAGATGCTGTAACAACAATGTTACTTGCAGCTACTGTGGAGGTATATGGCCAATAATACCAGTACACATGGGAGGCTGCTAGCACAGGTTCTTTGACCTGTTTTTCTAAAGGAAAGCAACTTTAAGGGGTTAACAATCTTACTTTAACTAAACATGCATATATCGTTCACTTAGTTCAGTGGGAAAAGTCAGCACCTTGAACTTCAGAGCAAATACAAACAGAAATTACAGAGAAAATAACACAAATCAACAAACTTCTAACTGTCTGACCATAGCAATATGTACATAGTTACCAAAGAGAGAGAAGCACCAACATCTGGGTTTTCAAAGCCAGGAAAGGGCTACTTAAGGGCTACCTTGAGTCTCATCTGGCCAAATCACAAGAACACTCTTCCAATGAGTGAGCCTGAAAGCAAAATGCTAACCTCAGAGTATATATACAGTTCTGCAGGTCAGCCAACAGAGGGTTTCATAACCATGTGAGTCAAACTCATGTGACTTAGGCTTTCTTGTGACTTAAGCAGGCTGTCAGAGACTCTTGATTCAAACAAAGGCAAGACTCAGTCAAAGGCATTTGATTGACTTGGTGCTGAAAAGCACTTCAAAAGAAAAAACAGCAAAAAGTCCCATTTTGCTTGCCATTGCAGATATATATTACCAAAAGCTAGCATCATATGCAATAGGGGTACAATAGAAACTTTTATAGCAAAAATAGGAGTCAAGCAAGGATTTCCACACTTCTGATTATTATTTGATATAGTTCTACAAATCCTAATAGCAATAAGGTAAGATAAAGAAATGAAAGAATAAAAATAAAGAAGAGATAAAACTCTTCATTTTTTGCTGATGATATGTTAGCATACTTGGAAATATGCTAGAATATCAACATATACTAAATGGGACAATAGCTTCACTTCAAGCTGAAAGTTACAAAATAAACCCTCACAATGAACTGTATTTCATTATAATAATAACATAATCCAAAAAGACAAAATAGAAAGGTAAATTCCCTTGCAAATAAGTAGAAAATGCATAAAGCATGTAGGGACCAATCTATCAAAGCCCACAAGACTTGTACAGATTGAATTGCAAAATGCTCTTAAAGAACAAAAAAATAAAAAGGAAAACAAATTCAAACCCCAAGTCTCTCTCCACTCCAATCCATTAACCATTTATCCAGAAAAGTAATTTTCCTAAAACACTAGTCCAACTATGGCACCTTTCTACTCACTAAACTCTAGTGGCTCTGTAACACCTCCAGGATCAAATAGGAAAATCTCTCATTCGAATCACTTCATAACTTTTCCCCCTCCTACCTTTCCAATATTCTTATATCTTACTCACCTCCAAGTACTTTGTGATCTATTGACATCGACCTCCTGGCTGTTGAATGAACAAAATACTACATCCCTTGCCTCTTGGCATTTTTACTGGCTGTCTTTCATGCCTGGAATGCTCTCTACCTTTAACTCTATTAACTGACTTCCCTGAATTTCTTTTATTTCCAAGTAAAATCCCATTGGAACCTTTCCTAAACCCCTCTTGTTAATTATATATTAATCATATGTTAATTATTTTCTATCTATCCTGTACATAGTTTGTTTTGTTATATCTCTCTGTGTGTTGTCTCCACAAAATTGTAAGACAGAGACTATATTTTGCCTCTTTTAGCATCTCTATTATTTAGCACAGTACCGGTCATTTAGTAGTTTCTTAATAAATGTTTATTGATTGATTGAAGTAGCTGGAAGAATATTCAGTGCTCATAGCTGGGTTATGTCAATTTAATAAAAATGACACTAAGTTAATTTATACTTTTAATGTTGTACTGATCAAATTATCAAGGAAGTACTTTAAAGAACTTTATAAAACAATAAAATTCATTTGGCGAAAAATTTTTTTAGTATATCAATGGAAATGATGAAATGATGAGGGATAAAGGGGAATAACATTTCAATACCTCAAATTATTAAAAAAAAAACAGCATCTTTAAGCTATTCCTATTGGTTAGTAAATGGAGAGATAGAGCACCGGAACAGAGTAGACAAGAGAGAGTCAGGAACAATGAAACCCAGAGTTCAATAAAGGAGAAAACAGAATTTGCCTAGGAAAGAACATATTATTTGATTAAAAACTGTTGAGAAAACTAGAAAGATGTCTAGCAGAAATTAGACTTAGACCAACCTTTACAACATATTTCACAATACATTCTAAGTAGATACATGATGTTACTATTTCAAATCAGATCATTAAAAACTTAGAAGATAAACAGATAATATATGTCTTCCAGCTGTGGATGGAAGATGTCTTCTTAACCAAATGAGAGATAGAGGCAATTACAAAAGATAAAATAGATAACTTTGATTTCATGAAGCTTGTGCACAGACAAATTTAATGCTCCTAGAATAAAAAGGAAACTGAGAAAATGGAAAAAAAATGTATCAAATTACTCTAAGTGCTTATACCTAAGCAAAACAATTAACAAATGTTAAATATATAACTATACATACTAATACTAACTTATTCTACATATAACATATATATAGACACAATGTATATGTATATGCATATGCATATATGTAGCATACTAATACTAACCAAAGATAAATGGACAAAGGGCATGAAAAATATAGTTCTCAAAAGAATTGCAAGATATTTTCAATCACATGAGATAATACTCCAAATCACAAATGATAAAAAAAAAAATTCAATTCAATAAATACCTGAAAATTCATGTCATTCCCTGAAAATTGGTAAAAATGACCAAAAAATGTCAGTAGTCAATGCTTAAGGAGTTATGGAATAATAGGTACACTAATGCATTGTTGTCAGAGCTGTGAATTATACAGTCATATGGGAAAGCAATTTTGAATTATGAAAATAAAATGAATTAGTATTTATACTATTCTGGCCTTAAGGAAAACACTGATACATACAACAAAATATTGATCACATCACTTATTATAGTAAAGATTTGGAAATAAGCATGATATTCATTGATAGTGGAGTGGTTAAATGAATGATAGTATGTGAATGTAATTGACGATTATTGTACTACAAAAAATGATGAATGTGATGAATACAGAAAGTCATGAACTGACTCAGAGTGAAGTAAGTTGAACCTGGAAAACAGTCTACAAAATGACTACAGTAATGTAAATGGAAACAACAACCAGGTACCAGAAAATCAAAATTGATTGTAGTAAACATAAAGATTAAGTATTATTTAAAAGAAGAGATATGAGAGAATATTTTCAATCCACCCTTTGATGTGGAAGGACCACAGTTGATGTATATTGCACATCATTTTGTACTTTTTTTTCCTATATATTGATAGGCTGTGCTGATGTTTTTTTCTCATTTTTTGTCTCTAAACATATTAACTGTTATATGAGGTAGTTCTTGGGAAGGGGAGAGATGTTTGGGAAAAGTAAATGGATGTAAAAAAAAACAACCTAAAAGCTTTTAAAAAAAATTTAAAAAACCAGATATTTTTTATCTATTTATTAGATGAATTTTGAGCTAAGCATAGTGACATAATTAACCTTTCCCTTTGCCTAACAGACTTTGTTGTGATCTTTTATACACTGCGGACCAGAATATATTGTTATCAACTCATAAATCCTTCCACTCTTAGAATGAAATTACTTCTATTTGCAGGTAGATTTGACATTCCTTAAAAAAATTTTCTGTCTGATGCTAAGTATATAGTTCTGCAGGCTAAGCTAAATGAAATCTTTCTTATTTTCACCTTAAATCAGACCTTCCCTTTCCTATAAACCTTTCCACTTATGTCATACATTTGAATTCAATCTATTTTGTAATGTGTCAGTGATAGATCCATAGTTCAGCCCCACTTCCCAAGATATGCCATACTCCTACAATTTTAATAAACTATTCGCTCATTCAATAAATTGTCAACAATAAGTTGTCAAGCATTCCCTATTTGCAAGGAAGTGTCAGACAATAAGAGAAATGCACAGATAAGTAACACACTGTTCCTGACCCTAAGGAGCTCACAAACAAATCTCACGTACCGATACAAACACCAGTAACTATAATGTAAATAGAATATGATCAGGGAAGTTTGGCACACAAAATGTCATTAGAATTCCACAGAGAGAAGGATGACTCTCAACTGTGGGAATCAGTGAAAGTAACATTTGAATTAGCATAATGTACAGCCCAAATAATTGCATAGTTGAAGGAAATCACAAGATATGTTCATCAAAGGGAAAAGTATAATGTATGAGTGGTTTTTAATAGCATGTCCTTAGCTCTTTAACAGTTGAAGCTCAATTCAAATGAACAATAAGATATGACATACAAGATAACAAACAAAAAAATAACCAAAACCCTAACACACTGAAACAGAATGGTCACTAACTCCAGAGAGGTTAGAGTTCATCTGTACTCTTCACTAATCTGACTACATCTGCTGCACAGTATTCAGTCTGCACATCTGCATTTTAAGGAGGATATTTTTATTTGGATTTTGTCCACAGGAGAGTGATCAGAAAGAGGAAGAGTCTGAACATAATATAATGTGATTCACAATTGAATAAACCAGGGATTTTAAGCATGGAGAAAAGACAATGGATGTATACGTGAAGTTATCATGAAAAAAAAAAACTAGAGAAAATAATGTATGTAAGAGAAGATGGTGATCATCAGAGTCAAAGGTTACAAAGGAGTCAAGAAGGATGAGAATTGAAATGGGGCCATTAAATTTCTTAAATAAGAAATCATTGTTAATTTTGGAGAGAGCAGATCCAATTGAATGATGATATCAGAAGCCACATTGAAGAGGGTTTAAAAGGCAGTGGGGGGAGAGGAAATGCAAGCACTGGGTAGAGAGGGTTTTTTGAAGGAGTTTAGTCATTAAAGGGATTGCAAAAAGGTAAAGAATGAAGAGTGGAAAAGTAAAGAAAGTTAGTATAGTCTGTTGTTCTCGAGAAGTTCAGTAGTGAAAGGCAGGAAAGGATGGAAGGGTACTTTGGATTAAGGGGGCAATAAAATTGAGTGAGACTTTTAAGGTTTGGGGAGATCTAACTATGAGAAAGATTACATGGTATACAAAAAAGTAATTGACGTTATCTGGAGTCAAAAAATCTGAGTTGAAGTCTCTGCTCTGCTATGTACTATCTGTTTGAGGTAGTATGTAGGGCAAGTTGCTAATCTCTCTGGGTTTCATTTTCTTTTATTGCTAAAAGAATGGTTTTGTTTTTCCTAGGAGATCTCTCTGGGGTCTCTTCAAACTCTAAATATGAACCTACATTTGTAAGCAAAAGAGACTGGTGAATGAGCCAATGAAAAAGGAGAAATCAAAGGTATGTAACAGACAGGATGATAAAGCAACATCAGGAGATATAATTAAGGGCATAGTTGAAGGGATCAGTTTTGGCAAACAAGAGAGTCATCTTCACTTCTGAGACAAAAGTTATGGAATTGTTTAGTGAGGAATATAGTGCCTAGTAGCACTGACAACACAGTGAAGTTAGACAGTGGATAGTTTCTATTTGAAGTTCCAAAATGTTCTCTCTCAATATTTAGCCATATCATAAAGGAGCAGGGCAACTAGAAGGCAGATGTTAGCAATGGCTAAGAATTATTGAAAAGAATATTTGAAAATCAGTTCAAAATTATGGTGAATAATTCCTTGAAATTGGTGATTATTGGGTTCTGGCTGAGTAGGTAGATATGAATCTAAAAAAGGGAGTAATTGGAGGATAGGGAGTGATCTAAAGAAGAAAATATTATAAGAGGTAGAATTTCACAATTCAGGTATTTGAAAGTTGAGTTAGAAGTGATGATGGAAATTAAAGTGGAATGACATGGATGGTGACAGAAGTATATTGGAGATGTAAGTCATCTGATTTCAGTATAGTTAGCAACCATAAAGCTAGGCTTTTAGAATATTCAGTAACCTTCATATTGAAGTCACCAAACCTCATTGTGGCATTCAGATTTTCTATTCCACCAAAAATATTTGATTTGAGGTGTTTTGCTTCAATGTGTTATGTAAATCAAATATGTTTCCTTTTTCAAACATAAAATTAGAGAGGTGACCACCAGGGAAATATTTATAAAAGTGATAATAAGGAAGCTAGCACTCTACACTCAGAAACATTGAAGTACATGTTCACCCACTTTTTTTCAATTTTGCTCCATTTGCATTTGAGGTCCTTTAAAATCTTAGCTTTCAAGGAAAATTATAAATAATCTAATAGGGAGAAGTAAATGACTTCTTATTGTGTTTAGGCTATCTTTTTATCCAAAAAGCACAGTTGTATTGGTGAATTAAAAAAGAGAATTGAACTCCAACATAGTTATGTCACTGTTGGAAATCAGTTAATCACGATGGAAAGAGAAGAAAGGGTAAGAGGGAGGGAGGAAAGGCATTATAGTACTAGTCACCAAGTATGAGGCAGGGGCTCTCAATTCAGGAAGGGGAAACTGTAGAAGGGGTTAAGAAAGCAGTAACAAAAAATTATTGACTAAGAAAGAAAATTCTAGGAAATAAAGGAATTCAATGGATCTTTGGTTGATTTAAAGTTATTGAGTCATTTCAGTCATGGAATGTCATGTCAGTCACAATCTCAGTGACCCCATTTGGAGTTTTCTTGGTAAAGATATGTGAATGGTTTGCCATTTCATTCACCATCTCATTTTAAAGATGTGCAAATTGAAGCAAACAAGGTTAAAAGACTCCGTGAGGGTCGCACTGCTAGTAAGTGTCTATGGGTGTATTTGAACACAGGTCCTCCTGACTCCAAAGTGGTGCTCTATGTCCCACCTAGCAGCCTGAAGATAAAGAGCTATAATAATACATTGGATACCTAATGAGTGCTTTGATTAGTCTACATGATGTGAACTCACAAATTGGTCTCATTTTGCGACCGACAATATTTTCTAGGTGAGCTCCCTGATGCTCATGTACTGCAACTATGGAATTCCTATTGATAGCACACATCGACTAACTTCAGATTATTACTATTTCAAGCGTGTTCCCAAGTATATTTTTCAGCCTATCTGCACTGTCATCTAACAGATACTAGAGAATTGCCCACATAATCACAAAGAATTGAGCATCTCCTAGATAATGAATGCTTTGAGTGAAGTGGGGTCTTCCTGAGCCATACAAAGCAGTACAAGATGATTTTATTTTTTTAACAGAGAAACATAAAATTCTAATTGCAGAGAAAAGGTTGATGATTGAAATGATTACAAAGGGCTAATGACTATAAATGTCAAATTTGTGGAATAGCAGCAAGACCAAAGATCTTGCATCAATACCCATTTGTAGCTTCTATTGTATAAGATTACCATAGGAATTTTGGGGTGATCTAAGACCTGTTCATAAATAGCAATGGTGAGATGCAGAATGTCTTGTTAGCCTGCCAATATACCTATATTTAGGTTTTCCAGGCTGTGGTGCACACAGGCCATGAGCTATGAGACCAGAGAAAAGACAAGGGTAAAAATCAGAGTTGGTGGATTAAAACTTGTCACAAATTATGAAATAAGCATAAAATTCTTTAACTGAATTTTTGTCAAAAAAAGAAAAATAGTTCAGTTATCTTAATGTTATGGATTGGGATTGTACCTTTGGATTCATTGATCTTGGAAATCCTGGTAAAGAATTTCCTTCTGCTTATGTGAGATGACACTTTCTACAAAACCTAAGTTTTTTAGGCAATTGCCTAGAGGGAAGATGTCAAATTTGTGGCCTTGGTCCTCATGAAGACAGCAAAACTCCCTAGTGTAATTGGGACCAGATTAAAATACAATTGGGAAATTTAAATAAAACACAATTATAATATACATAATGCAAATTTGTGGTTTTCTAAGGCAATATACAGCTGCAGGAATCAATTTTTATTTGACTTTGACACCATCATGCACTGACACCACTGGTCTAGAGGACTAAGAAGATTAATAACTTGCCAAGGGTCATACAGTCAGCATGATCAGAGAAGGGACTTGAACCTAGGTTTTCCTGACTTGGAGGCTAGTTTTCTACCTTGATCATGAGGTATATTTAAAAAAAAGAACTGAAATCATGCTGTTTGTCATTTCTTGCACAAAAATATTCAATCACAGTCATATGCCACAGTTTGTGTAGCCATTCCCCCATTGATGGTCATACTCTCAATTTCCTTTGATACCTAGTTAAGGTTTGAATTCTCACCAGCTTGACACTATTTTGAAATTGGGTAGGGTAACTTGATTGATTTTGTTACCCAATTATAATCTTTACAAAAAGGAATCCATGGAGCACTAGGAGCTGATCAAGGCATCTGGAAATATTTGGTAAATAACTATATGATTTTACTTAAATTAATTTACCTCTTTGTTCTTTAATCTCATGTGTATGTCTATGTTAAAATTTAAAATTTATTTCCTTTCATACCAAATAAGTTCTACCAAAAGGCTTTCTGAATCCCAAGGAGTAAAAGGTTGGCAATATCTTTTATATGTTGACATACAACAGATATTTCCAGTGTCTCATAAGCACCATGTATATACTTGGATGCAAGGTGTAGCTAAGGAGACTAAGTCAGGGTAAATTGGATTAAGCTGTAAATCCCCCTAAAACATAATTCAATGATGACCTTTGATTTTCTCCACCCAACCCAAAGTGCCTGTAGTCTCTGGTCAGGAGTTTTGATATCCCAGAACATTCTTGAACAAACCTGAGTAATTGTAGTATAACTGGGGTTTCTGATATTTTTGTTGTTATCCTTATAATATAAACAATATTAAAACCTCAGTACAATTGTGAATAACTATAAACAATCATATTGAAAAACTTTCACTAGGTTTTAGTGGCAAGAAATTCTTTGAGAGAATGAATTTTGAATCAGGTACCTGAATTAAACCATTTGTCCCAATTCAAAAAGACAAATCTCAGGGCAATGTGGAAGCAGGTTTCCTAATAACTAAAAATTTCTCCAAAGTCTGGCACAGGGGGATAAGAGGAAATTAGAAACACAGCTCTAAATGGTTACTGGCAATGGGCAGAAGGAAAGGCATTTACTTAACAGTTACTTTGGTGATATTTAGAAGAAAGTTGAAGGAAAATAGTCCAGTATCCACTTTGTTCACAGATCATTCTTCACTGCCTACCCTATCCTGGCCAAAACCAAGAATTGGAGAACGTCTGTGACATCTTGGAATGTGGTTTATATACAGCTGTTCACCTGAGTTAATGATGGCCCAGTAACTTGGAATGAAACAAATAATTCTCAAGATTTTCCATTATAAGCTGAACCTATTTGTGTGAAGTCCAGGAAAATGCCTGAGGATCCATGTCCACAACCACTTTTTTTTA
>JAQQSZ010010977.1:0-12367 GCA_028646595.1 Phalanger gymnotis
ACTAAGTGAATGATATTTGTGTGCTGAATTAAAATAAGCTTGCCAACCCCTTCACCTTGTTCTCCTTATTAAGGCAGATCAAAAGAACCTGTGCTGTCCGGCAGCTTTCTGGGTGCTGGCTGTGGGTGGATCTTCCCTCCTCACAGAAGCTGCTAGCCAGATTGTGGAAACGCCCCCCAAAACCACTCTATCCCAGGTTATTTTTAAAAGTCTCTCCATTGCTTATAAAACATATAAATTCAATTCTTGGGGTATATATGATAATGGAATTCACTCATGATGACCCAAGATGGTTTATGAAATTTTAAATATTTGAAATCCGAGGGGACTGTGTGCTCAAAGAACCAATGGATTTGCATCCTTGGGACCAGTCTGGGTGAGGATGAGGGGAGTGCCTAAGCTGGAAATGAAGAAAACTAGAAAGATGGAGAAGCATACTCAGAGAAGCAACAGCTGCCAGGTAGATAGTGGGAAGTAATGTGTGTGTGTTGGGGTAGGAGTGTCTAAAGGTAGGGCCTTGGGTACTTAGGCAAAATTATAGATTTCATGTACAATTTTTTTCTTTTTATAAAGAAACTAGGTAACCAGATACTAAACTATTTATTATATCAACAAAAATAAGCCACAAAAAACAGAGCAGTTTAAATTTTGAATAGTGCTTTACTTGCATTTGGGCAGCTAGGTGGCATAGCAGATAGAGTTCTGGGCCTGGAGTCAGGAAGACTTCTCTTTCTGAGTTCAAATTTGTCCTCAGCCATTTACTAGCTGTTTGATCCTGGGCAAGTCACTTAACCCTATTTGCCTCAGTTTTTTCATCTGCAAAATGAGCTGGAGAAGGAAATGGCAAACCACTCAAGTATCTTTGTCAAAAAACAAAACAAAACAAAAACCCAAATGTGGTCACAAAGAGTCAGACACAATTGAAAAACAAGTGAACAACAACTTACTTTCATTATCTTGTATGAATATTACAACAACCCTGTGAGGTATAAATTGTAGGTATTATTGTTTCCATTTTCTGGATGAGAACATTAAAGAGGCTAAGTGAATTGCATATAGTCACACGGCTAGAAAGTATTGAGGCAGGCCACGAGGGTACCATTCAGGGCATCACATTAATCTTTATCTTCCTGATTCCAAATCCAGCACTCTGTGCATGCACTATACCATACATCTTTTAAAAATTTTATTTTTAATTTACGGAATAAAAAATGTATGTAAATGAGTAATTGCTTTGGAAAGTTATGTAGAGTGTTTTTAGGATATTTTCAAGTTTTCAGAGTGGCTTTTTTTTTTTAGCATGTCAAATTTATTATTTATTTATTTTTGACATTCTTTTCTTTTTAAATTTTGAATTTCAAATTCTCTCCCTCCCTCCCACCCCTCTTCCACCCACTGAGAAGGCAAGCAATATATAAATTATCCATATGAAATTATGCAAAGCATATTTCCATGTTAGCTATATTTCAGTAAAAAGCAAGAAAAATAAAGTGAGATAATTATACTTCAGTTTGCAGAGTTCATCAATTCTCTCTTTGGAGGTGGATAGCATTCATATCATTATGAGTCCTTTGGAATTGTCTTGGATCATGGTATTGATCAGGGTAGCCAATTTTTTCACAGTTGATCATTGTTACAACTTTGCTATCGCTTTCACAGTGTTTTCAAGCTCAGTTTTCTTTTGGGGGGATAAAAATGGATTTGCAGATCATAAGATGACAGAAAATACATTTAAAATTGTTCACTTACCTTCCCCAACCCACTCTGTCCTCTCCTCCCAACTCTCACCTCCCAAATATATTGGGTCAAAGAGCTGAAAGTTGCCTACTGTGCGGTCTTCTGAATTAAAATCTTGTGGCGTGCAAAACAAAATGGCATGTGTAGCACTATTCTGACATAGTTCTACTTTAGAGTTATGCACAGGCATCCCCTCTCAAGGGCTTCAGTTTCATAATTCTGATTGAGAGAAATTTTCAATATCATAGCAGTCAAAATCTAAATTGAGTTTCAAAACTAACATCTCCCAATCATGACGATGGCAGGTAGTGTTGAAAGATTTGAAGACAATAGTCCATCCTCTCTAGCATCACCAAGATAAATACAAATGAATCTCAAACCAATTTAAATTGTTCAGTTGTTAAGAGGAGGCAGCTAGTATATTAATCTGGATCCTAAACTATTTTTATGTAATAGGAATGTCTTGTATGTGAATGGAAACCCTCCGTTAGAGATGTATTATTCAAATTCTCTTTTTAATAAAAATGCTAATGGACACGTTAAATATGTACATAAATTAAAATGATCATAAATTAGGATTAATATCCTATTAAATGAATTATAATCCCATACTCATTAAGATAAAGTAACATTTCAATATTTGTTCTTGTTAATAAATTTAATACAATAAAAGAAAAGTATACGTTTTAAGATTCTATAAATATTTGATGTAACTTGATGATTGAGTTTGAGGGGAAAAAAAATCCAAAATAAAATATATTAGAATATATCTGGAGCCTTTCTTTGTTATTTAGATAACCCTTTCTTCTTATTTATTGAAGCCCTAAACAAAATTTCAAATGAGAGGGAAAAAAAAGAGCTCTGTTTGGAATAAAAAAAAAAAAGGACTCTGAGGGAAAGTTGTATTTGTATTTTGGATTTCTAGATGCTTCCGCACACAATTTTTGTTTCTTTTCTTGTTCAGGTTTTGAATGCCAGGAAAAGACAATTTTAGCTTTAAGGACTGGTTAAGTAACTGGTCTGAACTCTTTATATGTGTATTTGAGCAATGGTTTCAATTACTAACATAGTTTATGGAGACAACCTTTTGCTACAACACCCAGTGGAATTTCAGGCAATGGCCTATCTTCTTTTTTCCCCAAACTGTGGCAAGTGAAAGTGATTGGGAAAAAAGCCTAACCTGGTAAAAGTCAGATCAAAGACAATAATGTGAGAAACTGTGACCTAGTTAAGTAGGGATACCAATCAACTACTTGGATGGAATATTTACTCTTCAAAAGACATTCATGTTTAAGGGGAAAAAATTGAAATATATATATACAACTGCTTTTTAAATAGGCTGGCTCATTAGATGCTGATGATTACACTCCATTTTGATTAGTATGCATACAAATGCATGGTCTCTTTATGCACGTAAACTGAGATAGGGATTACTGGAACTGAGTTTAAAGTATAAAAAGGATAACTGAAGAAATGCGTGATTAAGTTGCTACAGAGCAAGGATGCTGCTTCCTCACTAACAAAATACTAATTTGTCATTTTAGCTCCACACTGACTTGGATCCTGGAAGCAAAAAAATCAAGTACATTCTGTCAGGAGATGGAGCTGGGACCATCTTTCAGATCAATGACATAACAGGAGATATTCATGCTATAAAAAGACTTGACCGTGAGGAAAAGGCTGAATACACGCTAACAGCTCAAGCAGTCGATTGGGATACAAACAAACCTCTGGAGCCTCCTTCCGAATTCATTATTAAAGTTCAAGACATCAATGACAATGCACCAGAGTTTCTTAATGGACCGTATCATGCTACTGTCCCAGAGATGTCCATTTTGGGTATGTATGCATGGAAGTACAAAGAGCTATTAAAAGTCACCCATTAAAATAGCGTCTTGCATCAGCAAGGGTGTGTTGATGGGTAAAATACATTTATGACTATCTTCTCTACAATTTGCATTTTCGAATTCCCTTTTTTTGGCCTAAGTTCCATTGGCAGCTCAATAGCTTTAGTCCCCCAATAATAGTAGCTGACTAACAGTTATACTAAAATATCTTTCTGTACACAACAATACTTCTAAAGGCTGAATTTATATTCTACTCGTGGTGGTGTAGTTAGGGTATTGTTACCTAGGAGGATTTATCAAGATTTGTTCCAACATGCTAGGCTAATCCTATTGATATTTGCTTGCTGGTTAATTATTTGTTTGTGTATATTCACGTGCAGATGTAGCTCTTCTACACTTGGAGAAAAAGTCTACATTGAAATGCCATAATCCCAAAACAGGAGACTGAGTTGTAGATTAGACACAGGAAAGTAGATTAGTCAATTAACAGTGGCTTTAGGCCAGTGACTAGGTAAACTATTTTCTGAATATCTTTCATATTATTTTAACTTTACTTCAAAATGGCAAGCCAACTTGAGTCCAAAAGTCAAATTAAAGGGAATCCTTTTAGATACATAACAGCAGGATCTGTTGATTTCAAAAGCCATTCTTATTCAAAATAAAAGAAAAACTAAATTCAATATAGAACAAATAAATAGCATAATTGTAGAAGAACCCCTTAATGTGTGGGTAGCAAAGTAATGGTAGTTATTTAATTCAATTTGACTCAATAAATATTCATTATCTGCAAAGTCCCATGTCAATTAATGGAGTTACAAACATAGACATGATTCCACATAAACATCATTCTCGAGAAGTGTGGGTTGTGGAAAAGAATGTTCAGTAAGAGCAAAGGGAAGGTACATAATGAATTTAGGATGAGACAAATCACCTTTATCCAGTGGTTCAGGAAAGGCATCATGGAGATGTAAAAGTTGTATGCAGAAGGAAGGGAGGGACCTCAAAAAACAAAGGTAGGAATAGTCAGGGGAAGAATACATGTAGAACAAATGAGCATTGTCCAGAACATGGGCCAAAGGGAGCATACATAGTATGCAATAAGAATGGAAAGAGAGTTTGGAAGCATATTATACAAGGTCTTAAGTATGATTTTCAATATTAAAAAAATTAATGGCTAGGAAATGGAAAGTCCCTGATGATTTTTGAGTCAAAGTGTGACATGGGCAAAGGAATACATTGGCATTTCACCAATCAATTAAGAAGCAATCAGTAATTTATTCATTTTCTATTGCCTAGGCTGCTAGAGTTAGGTATTGCGAGGGTGGAGGGAACAGAAATATAACAGATAATCTTTGATGTTTAGATGCTTACAATCTATTTGTGGAGCCTAGATTTGAAAATGTGAAATGATTGTTGATGGCATATAATACTCTAAGGACACAATGGCATCATAATTAGCGCTAATCATACCTTTTCTCTCTATATATACTTCATATACATGTAATTTGTGTATATACATATATATATAATATATATATACATATATACTTGTATGTATTGAATTATAAAGTTTCCCTTTTGGTTTACTTTAATTCTAAATTTGAGGTTAAAATAAAGATCTAGCATCAGCCCATGACAGGCTCTTTTTTTAATGTAGCTGGAGTCAGGAAACCCAAATAAACTAAAATTTGGAGTAGATACTAGTAACCTTTGTGACCTTGAATTTTTTCTCTTGACCTTTTCCCATATGGGCCCAAGGACAGATTTCTTTAGAAACTGTTTCTAATAGCCCTTCATGGAGCAGGATATAACTTAGCAGAATAATCTTCACTGGATAGGGATAGTGGACAGTGCTAACATTAATAGTTCTGGTAGCAAAGGACAAGAAGCAGGTGGCAAATCAGTTGAAACAACAATCTTCCTTCTCAAAAAGTTATCACCAGACAATGGCTGGAGATAGGAGGTATATCCCAAATATGGAAGCAAAAGAGGTCAAGATTCAAAGGAGACAACTGGCAAGTTCAGTGTAAGGTCAGATCTAAATCCAATAGTCAGGTATCACATAGATTTGAGAGCACAGGAAATATACACATGTGTGTTTGTATGTGTACATCTCATTTAATTTGCGTAATGTGATAGCCAACAATATCCTCAGCATTTGGCGTTAATCCTTACTCCCTAGAAATTCCAAATGAATTTCAGCTGTGGACAGCTCCATTTTAATGTCTGGCATCTCCTACCCAAGAAATAACTTCATTTTTATGCAAATATATAAACCTCAAGTAGCTTACTTTACCTGTTTGGGCCTCAATTTCCCTATGAATAAGATAAGAGTTAGACTACATGGTTCTGTAAAGTCTTTACCATCTCTAGATATTTTTTTGTTCTTTGGTGTAATAGTTTCAGTTTGCAAATAAGAAAGCTGAAGCAGTGATCTGGCAAATGATTTTGAGGGGTGAGGAAAAGTGTACATGCTAATTGCTGATGGAAAGGAGGGCATAATAGTGGCAGTTGGCATGGTGATCCCATATAATTTGAGAACTGGCAAGGATCTTAGAGATCATATACTACAATTCTGTTGCTGTTGTTATTGTTGTAACAGATGAGGAAACCATGAAAAGTTAAGTGACTTGTTCAAAGTTACATTGGTAGCAGATGGCAAAGCCAGGAGTCAAAGTGAAATCTTCAGGCTCTAAATCCAATCTACCACTTTACCACCAACTTCAGGCCTTCATGATTTAAGTGCATATTGGCTAAAGAACATTTTATGTTATATTTTGAAAAATAAATCTTCCTGGAAAACCTATTTTTTAATAACATAATTATAAACTTGCTCAGAGCCAACTAATGCTGGGTGTATCCAATTAATATATACAATAAATATGCATGGAAAAGGAAAGAGCGATGTGAATTTTAAGGCACTTGCATGCCCAGGAAAAGATTTTTAAAAAAGAACAAATAAACAAAATGCTATATGGCAGCTGTATCATTTTATTAGATTACCTCTTTTTATCTTATTTTATTTTTGGAGGCAATCAGGGTTAAGTGACTTGCCCATGGTCATATAGCTAGTAAGTATCTGAGGCCAGATTTGAACTCAGGTCTTCTTGACTCCAGGGTTGGTGTCCCAAATAACTTCATGATATAGTTAAACTAATTAATATCCCAAATAACTTCATGATATAGTTAAAATAATAAATAGACATGTTATAAACAAATTTTTTGTTGTTATTTACTCATGTCTGACTCAGGGTTTTCTTAACGGACACTGGAGTAGTTTGCCATTTCCTTCTCCAGCTCATTTTGCAGATGAGAAAACTAAGTCAATCAGCATTAAATGACCTGTCCAGAGACACACAGCTTGTTAGTGTCTGAGGCAAAATTTGAATTCAGGTCTTCCTGGCAGGCCTGCTGCTCTATTCACTATAATGAATTTTGAGTTTTCATTTTATTTTTCAGAAACTTTGCATTTCTAACAATCCCTGAGACTATAAACACAAGCTAAACAAATAAGCAAATAAACAGAAACATAATTCAGATGTTAATTTTAGAGAAGCTTAATCTGGGGATAAGAATCAAAGTTTTTCAGGTTCTCTCTAAAGATTTCTGTACAAAGACTTGCAAAACCATATCTGGCATCTAGTTATGGTAATGTGAGTTTAACAAATCACTATTTTACTCATACCAATAAATTATTACTTTAGTATCTCATGAAGGGGAATATGATGATAACTGTCAGTAGCTAGCATATTTTTCTCTCTTCTCTTCTCTGCTCTCCTTTCTTCTCCTCTTCTTTTCCTTTCTTCTCACTTCTGCATCTTCTCCCCATCTTTTTCTTTGATTGTTTCTTCTTCCCTCCCCTCCCCTCTCAGAAATGCCAAGTGAATAAGCCCTAGGGATGCCAAAAGAATATATATGCATTTCTTTACACACGCACACACACACACACACACACACACATCAGAAATAATTCTAATTGTAAAAATTGCCAATATTAATTTGAAATACATCTGATTTCTAACAATTGTCTGCAATTTATAAACTTTCAGGACAAAATATATACTTATATGGGCCTAAATGGCAGCTAAATTATTTTAGAAATACATTTAAAATTTTAGAGAGACACAATTTTCATGGAAGAAAATTCTGGCAATATCATTTACAGAAATACTGTGCCTTTGTACAGTAAAATAATTTATTTTGTGTAGTCTTCTCTGCATTTAATTGTTGAGCAAGGGTGCTGGTATAGCAGAGCTGAGTTTTACTTTCCAATTATGTTTTCCCCAGATTTATTATCCACCGGCCACTCCAAATGAAATTGGTATATGCATCTTTGGCTCAAATGTCAGTTCCTTTCACCAAAAAATGGGTTTAAGATGTTAATCACTTTCTAATTATGCAGTCACACAGATGGAATATGAATCTTGTTTCAGATGTGGTTGTTTTTCTTTTCTAGTTACTAGGAAGAAAACCAAACTAAACCAACCAACCAACCAAAAACCCTACCCAATCTACAGAAATGCAAAAGGGGTAAAAGTGATTCAGGTAAATAAAATTAGGAAAGAGTCATGAAGCTCATGTTTAAAGTTTGCTTCCTTACCTTATAGTCTCTACTCCTCGTTAGATTATAAGGTTCCTGAGGACAGAGACATTGTCATATTTTCTCAGTCAGGTGTTGTAGTGTAAGGGACAGAAAACTAATCTTCTAGACAGGAAACCTTAGTTGAATTTTGGCTCCTGTATCGACTATATGAATGATAGAATGAATGAATGGATGGTTGGTTGGATGGATGGATAGATGGTTGGATGAGCAATCATTTATTAAGCACTTACTCTTTTCCAAGCACCATGCTAAATACTAGAGATACAAATACAAAAAGCCAGACTCCCTTATTCCAGAAGCTGAGCCTCACCTTTCTAATCTGCAATATGGGGAAAATGAAACTTCTAGTGCCTACTTCTCCATGTTCAGAGAAGGTAAGATCTCTAAGAAAAACTTAAAGCACTATCAATACTTGAGTTACCATCTTTATATCCCCAAGGCCATCTATTATGCTTTACACCAAGGACCTTGAAAAAAATAAACAACTTTGACAGGTCTGTGATCACATCAATGTGGGTACTTCCTTCAAAAGTTGCCACTCAACCAGCATGTAAAATACTTTGCCAGCCTGAAAGTGCTATTGTATATACATGGCCCTTGTTGATGTTGTTATTTGAGCTGCCCTTCAGATGTCATTGTTAAGAAAACTCCCAAAAAAGGAAACTCCGTCTAATAATGCAGATTAGCACCACTTCTACAACTAATGGTCTTAGTGAGCTTACTCAGACACTAGGAGGCCCTAGCTGTCACCATATATCAAAGAAAAGACTTGAGATTGTAACTTCTTGACTCAGTTCTCAATCCATGACATCTGTCTCAATGTTGTCATGACTCTTGCTTTTATTATTTTGAGTGTCTCATACATATTTTCCTATAAATCCTCCACAGAATTGCCGGATGCTCTCATTTCTTGCGTTGGAAGGACACTAATGAAGTGTGGGAGCTGTTCACTTATCCCTTGCTCTTACTAGATAAATATGACTTTTCTAGTCAGACAATTTTATGAAATCTATTATACTGCTTCTCCTATAAAAATTGTTTTGGAAATATGTTGCAGACTCCTCCCTCCACTACAGTCCCTTCCCTGGTTTGCCCTTTGGACAATACATGACTTTACTTCTTTGGAGAATGTTTTTGTGCATAGCTCACAGGCATTCAGCATGACCAGAAAAAATGTCAATGTTAGGGGAAAATTTGGGATCATTAAAATCACTTCACAGATCCCCAAAAGCTGTCTTCCTCCTGCTGTTCAAATTTGGGTCCAGTCTTATGATCCATATGTAGGGTCTGTCCAAGAGACATGTACTAATGAAGCAGCTCTATGGGTTGTCCCTGCAGCTCAATAGGCAAGCTTCAACTGCTTGGGTTTTTGCTATGGTAATAATTAAGTTGAACTCTTAGTAATTACATATCTTATCTAGGAGACTCAATGTTTTGAAGCTTGACATAATCAGTGTGGTGTTACCAAATAATAGGAACATTGAGAGGATCTAATCATTGAGAATAAATTTATATTCTATTTGGACTTTGTGCTAACCAGAATCTTTGGAAGATACAAATTCCATTGGTCAACATAGGAGTTACATATTATAGCTTAACAAATGCATGTGGAGCTGAGTTGATTATCTTCTGAGTTCTCAAACATATAGGTATGGTGCTATTGTCCTAATAACTGTATATGGTTCAGTGTTTTGTGCATTCTGGTTGGGTCATTGCAGTAATAATCTTGCTAGCAGCTGCAGTGGGGATGTAAGATCCACCAACAACCAGCACCCAGAAAGCTGCCAACACAGTTCTTTGATCTGCTTTACTAAGAAAAGTAACTTTAAGAGGTTAACAATTTCCATTTAATCAAACATACAAATATCATTCACTTAATTCAGGGGGAAAAGCCAGCACCCTGAACTTCAGAGCAAATGCAAACAGAAACTACAAACATCAACAGACAGACCATGTCTGATTTAAATCACAATTCATAGTTACCAGAGAAGAACCAACGGGTTACAAAGCTGGGGGGCAGTTTGCAGCTTGCCCAGAGTCTCAACACTCCTTCCATGAGTGTACCCCAAAAGTCAAATGCCACACAGTCCTCAATTACATCCTGTTCAGAGCCCTGAGGGCTCTGACCTCACCTAGGCTGGGTGTGGGAAAGTTCTCCATCTCCAGTATCACATCATATACAAACCAATGACTCCCAATTGTCTCCTGCTGAGAAATAACCAAGACAAAAAGATCCCACTTTATCTGCCCCATTCAAACAAAGGCCAGAATCATTAAAGGCACTTAAGAGAAGAAAAGCAAAAAGTCTCACCTTAATTGTTATTACAGTCACTGAAGGGATATTTGAATCAGTTACAGCTAAAGAAAAGGATGTGAGGGTTTTTGGTGATTGTTAGTTTTAATGTGTTTTTGTTGTAGCCTCACCAAAAAATCATTGCTTTTTAATTTTATTTAGTCCTGAACTTTGACGTTCCCATTGGTTTGGGGCTGAGGCAGTTATGTCACTTTGACTTCCCTCAGCTACTTCTATTCAGCTACAGTGCGACCATTCCAAAATGTAACCTTTGACTAAAGTGAGAAAAAACAATAGAGAAAGAGTTGTTGAACTTGTTGATCCCATCTTCATCTAAAGCAGTTTCTTAACCTGCAGTGCATGGGCTCCCAAGTCAACTAATGATAGATTTCTGGGAATCCATGAACTTGAATGGGAAAAATACAGCTTTTTTTCCATCAACCTCTAACTAAAATTTAGCATTTCTTTCAGTTATTTATTTTAACTAGATTTTATTTATTTCAAGTTTAAGAATTAAAAACCGAAAATAACCCTGTACTACACATAAAGGCAAAACAGACAAACAGAAAAAGACAGAGACAGAGACAGAGAGACAGAGACAGATGGAGAGAGACACATAGAAAGAGGCATACAGAGAGGCACAGATCATTGGTTCAATTTATGAGAAGACAGAGTAGCCCCATGAATAAAACACAAGAGAAGGAATCTTAAGTCCTTTATTGATCAAGAAAGAACTTTCTATATGGTCTTATCTACCTTATTTACTCTTTTCTATTCTTCTTTTCTGAAATAACAGTGCTTTCTCATACTGTAAAAGGTGTCTTAAAATGCATCCAACATATAGGAGAACAAAATTATTTGTGCTATGACTATATTAGTGGTATAATCTATAGAGATGCAGCCACAGAGTTGAAAACATCTATGTTCAAATTCTGCCTCTAACATACTCTGGCTGTGTGTCTGAGGACAAGTAAATTAATCTCGGTGACCCAATGGGGAGAGAACTGTGAGAAGATGGCATTGAGAGGGGACCTAGAGCAGTCAAGCTCCCCTGAAAACACATCAATAAAGCTGCAAAACCTACCAGATTAACATGATAAAGAAAAACAAAAGAAAATCAGCTATAAACTCCTCTGCCCGTTGCAGGACACCAGCATTGTTTTGTGATGATGAATCATAGAACACTGCAATCCCTAAAGAATTAAAATGAGTATCACATGTAGGATAATGGAGAGGAACATGGAATGTGTGAGCAGGCTGCAATTTATAACAAGAAATTTCAAAGAAGAATTTGAGTAAAGGATGTCAACAAGGAAATGCATCATAATGATTCCAAAGAAGATGATGTAGTCACATGGCATGAGTGAGGGTGAGAGATAACATTGATACACAGGTGTACTATTCCTCTTCTCATGATGTCAGGAGAAAGGGAGGAAGAACCCTAAAAACTGAGTGAACTATTTGTGGAAACATAACAGAAAAGAACACAGACAGGAGTCACACAAGATGAGAAAGCATAGAGGGGTTATGATTGCATTGTTTTTGAAAGGAATATGAAAACTGATGAGTTCACATATTTGTTTGAAGATATGTATACAAATACATATACAATAGGTGAATGTATGTTATATGCATCTATTTATTCATTGGTCCATCTACCTATCATCCATTTCTCTATATTTCTATATTTCTATGATTTCAAATTGCTAGTATAGTTTTTTTTTTTTTAAATCTTTAAAGGTTGAAATATATTGTGGCTGGGAAGTGTCCCAATGGTAAATAAACATTTATCATTTTTTTTCTTCAAGAGCATTATCTTGTTTTTTTTTTTTTATTTTAATTTATTTTTGACATGTTTGGTTTTCAGCATTGATTTTCACAGGCGTT
>JAQQSZ010010978.1:0-12367 GCA_028646595.1 Phalanger gymnotis
GAGGGGAGAGAATTTGGAACTCAAGGTTTTAAAAAAATAGATGTTCAAAAGTAAAAAAAGTTTTTTTTTCATGCAACTAGAAAATAAGATGCACAGGCAATGGGGCATAGAGATTTATCTTGCCCTACAAGAAAGGAAGGGAAAGGGGGATGGGAGGGGAATGGGATGAAGGAGGGGAGGGCAGACTGGGGAACAGGGCAACCAGAGTGTACGCCATCTTGGAGTGGGGGGGGAGGAGGAAATGGGGAGAAAATTGGTAAATCAAACGCCTGTGAAAATCAATGCTGAAAACCAAACATGGTAAAAATAAATTAAAATAAAAAAGAAAAAAAAAGTAATTTCACAAACTTCAAATGTCCACAGTGTTTCAGTTTCACTCAGACTATTCTCCCATAGTTGCCTCTCTTCTCCAAACCCTTCCCAAATGACAGGACAACTGCTATTTCCAACTTTTATCACCTTTTTTTCTTGGGAATTAAAATATGTAATCAAACTGGACAGCAGTATCATACCCTGCTTTTGAACATGATATTCTTTATCCTGAAAACCTCTAAAGAGTTCAAGGCTTCAATGTATGGGACGGCAAATGAATTGTTTTCCTACTTTATCATATTACTGAGCTTATATTCTTTCTGTTAACTGTATTTAGGAACTTTAATTGCACTTTCATTAGAGGCTAAGCCTCTACAGCCAGTATGCTATTTTTGTGGAATGACATATATTAGTTGGCAAAAAAAAACAGTGACTAAAGGCTAAAATTTTTATTTTAGAAAGATTGTGTGCATGTGGAAAACCCTCAGCCAAAGACCAAAAGAAAAATTTCCCCACCAAATCCATGGGGTTGAAGCTTGTTCTGTTCAACCCGTGCCTGGTGATAGCGCTGGCAGACTCACGTCTTTAGAATGTGATTTATCATTAATATTCACAGAGACACAGTTTACAAGAAGCATATCTATTAGAATAAGTTTCATTTCCCCTGCTGAAGATCAGTGAAAATTCACATCCTAAGAATCAATCGTATTTGCAGCATCATTCTTTCTTCACAAAATGACCCCTTTCGGATCAATTATCACTGAAAAGAGGGTTAAGATGTGTCTGAAAGATAGAAGGCAGTTGTGAGTGTTCTGAGACTTTGAAAAAAATAAGAAATGCAAGTTGCATGAGACTATTTCCAGAAGACAAATCTTGAGCAATGTTTAAGACTTACATAAAATCATAGGTTCAACCGTGTACAAAGGACATATTTTGTTTAACTATTATCAACTTAATATAAAGCACCTGTCCACACACATTCCCATCCTCCCGAGTGATAGAATGCTGTGACTGAAGTATGCATGAACAACAGCCACAAACAACAAACTTTATCCAGAGTGAGAAATAGAGGCCTTGGAGGAAAGAGGTTGGTGGTGTTTCTGACTCTGTTTTCAAAAATGCTGGAGTAGTTTGCCATTCCCTTCTCCAGCTCATTTTATAGATGAGGAAACTGAGGCAAACAGGATTAAGTGACTTGCCCAGGGTCACACAGCTAGTGTCTGAGGCCAGATTTGAACTCAGGTCCTCCTGACTCTAGGGCCAGCACTCCACCCACTTTGCCTCCTAGGTGCGGAGAGAAAAGAGGTGTAAGTATACACATACTGCTCAGACTGTCCTATTTTTACCGTGGAGGATGCATTTGGAAATTTGAGGAGATTATTAGCAAGACAGACACCAGAGAATAAAATGAAATAATTTCCTATTACTGAAGAACTTTATTTCCATGCTTTACTATTTAAGATTCTTTACAACATAGTATCAATCTGTAGGAAGGATGGCAGGCTTCTATTGTTTCCTATACTAATAACTCTCATAGAAGTAGCCATTTATAGCCCTGTGGTGAAAGAGAGGCAAAATATATCAATAAATGTCATAGTCATGCATAGCAACAGTTTCTAAAAGCATTTGCACATATTAGAAATACAAATAGACTTATAACAGAATCATAATTAAGAAATACAGAGAATATGTAATTGTAATAATGATGTGCATACCTTCTTTCTTTAACATCCTTTCCTGCTCTATAATTCTAATCTATGGATAAGTTATTGTATCTTTTGGGCCTCAGTTTCTTCATCTGTTAAATGGGAATAGTAGTACTTGGACTCCCTACCAAATAGTATTACTGTAAGGATAGTACTTTTAAAGCTTAGGGTACTAATCAAGTGAGAGTTATTCTAGAAATGGATCAAATTTTGTGCTCTTCCTTTAATTTTTTGAGTCTTTATCATGGAGATAAATTCAAAGATAGGAAAATATTTTTTTTAATCTCAGGCATATAATGGATTTTGATTGGTCATGACCTTGAAGTTCTTTAAAAATTACTGTTAATTATTTAAATAAAGCTTAAAAAAATTTCTTTTAAAAGTTTATTGAAAACAAGACATTAGAATGGAGGAGAAAATTATCAGAGATTTTTTTGAAAAAAGTAAACAATTCCCCCTACTTGAAGACAGAGATAAGCACCGCCTGTAATGCTTACATACAAAAAAGTTATAAAATACTTATTTTTATCATGAAAATAGAAAATGAAATGTCATAACAACTAAAATAATAATATTCATTTATATTGTCATTTCAGGTATGCTAAATGTGTTTGGTTATTGTTTCTGTTAGAAAGTAATAGTAAAATAATTTCCCAAGTGTATGAAAGTTGAATGAATATAAGCCTCCTGGAGAAATCAGAAAGTATATTGTCACAAAACCAATTTTCCCATAATCTATCTCTATTTGATGTCATTCAAAAATAATATCGACAGTTTAGAAGGCATGTACCAATTGTATTTTTGTATCATAAAAGGATGCAATGGAGAGAGGAGGTGCCATCAGAAGAGAATATTCATGGGGCAGTATTGTATAGTGGGAAGAGAGTTGGATTTGGGGTCAGAGTACCCCTGTTTATATCCTGGCTTGGCTACCTGGGGCCCTTAGTTAGGTCACTGAAACCCCCTGGTTATTTTTCTTGCTTTATCAGTAGAGCTAGTGGATAGTATTTTGTTCTTAGGGTCAGGAAGACTTGAAATTCTTTAATGACAATTCAGTAATAACTAAGGAAATAAACAATTAAGGATATCCCAGATGCTTGATTGCTATTCCTGCAACATTAAGAAAATTGAAGGAAGGCCGCTCCTTGGGCATCCTTGTTTCACCCCCCCATCCCCATTTTTTGTTATATTTCTATAAGGATGTTAAAGAGATACATGTAAGATGAGTAGACTTGGATGGATTGCAATCTGCACAATTGGAGGAAATATTTACTTCTATGAAATCACAGATAGAATATTGGAGGACAAGTCTTCTTTACCTAGCTAGTTCTATGAATATCTGCAAGTTCAAAAAAGGAAGCCAAGAAGAGATCTGACAGTCTTTAAAATGAGAATTTCTAAAGACCCAGAGAGAAGATTGCAGGCCTTTCTCATGTGCTCTTGTTAGTCCAAGCACTTCTTAGACCACAATCACATAATATGTGACAGCCTAGGATATCTCATCACAGAATTATATATGGTGTGAATGGAATGAGTAAAAAGTAAATATCCAAGCAAAACATCACAAATGAGAGTAGATGAGAGTAGCATAAAAATGGGCCTTTTAAAATCAAACATTATTTTTTAATTGAATTGCCTGCTAAGCACCACAAAAATCAAGACTCCACTAGAATCAGGTTCAGCCTGCCGTGCACTTTAAGTGAAGGCAGCAGAAAGTGGCTCTTAGGGCTCTCCTAGCAGAATAGGGCTTTCATAGAGCATTTGGAAAGCATTTCGACAGAGATTTGGGGGATTTTTTCCCCTCCCCCAGTGAAAAGCAGTTTCTCCTCATGGTAACTCACTCATTCCTCTCAGGTACTTCCCTACCTACACTACATCAAAGACCCCTATGGTTCACAGGAGGAATTCACTTAGCAAAATTCAAATTAATTTAAAAAAAAACCTTCAATGAGACTTTAGGATATTGAATTTCTAGACTAGTGTAAATGCTTTTAAAAAAAATTCCCAATATGTTCTGCTTAATAGCATCCCCTCTCCTTTCAAATAACTAGCTATCAGAAACCAAAAAAGTCCTATTATTGGGCTGCATAATCCATGAATGCACACACACATACACATACGTACTGATGTCTTGAGAAAACACTCAAATATAACTAATTGACAAATTATGCAGCCTTCTATATCCAAGTCTACCAAATTTACTGAAGTTAAACACAGATTTCCTTGGCTTTGAGTAAATCATTTGGAAAAGAGATACTAGACAGACTAGGAACAAAATATAATTTTCTCTGGTGCATGGAATTAGAGGGTAAAATTAATGGAGAGATATTTTGATTTTTCTTTGTATATAAATTAAACAAGTAGAATTCAGAAGGAGCATGAATCCCACTAAGAAAATATGGAATTTTTTTTTATCTTTACGGAAGGCAACCAAGAGTAAAGGATTCTTTCACTCACAAGAAGTAACAGGCACCATACAGTAATGTGTGGCCCCAAGAAATAAATTTGGAGTTGTATTGTTTTTGTTTGTCTTTTCAGTTCTGGTTGCAGGTAGTGAAGCCTTCAGCTCAGGAGCTCAAACCTCCTGAGTTTCAGAGCCTAGGATTCCAGGGACTGATGTTGCAGCCAGCCAAGTAGGGAGGTCCTGAGAAGCCAGAGTATCTGAACACAACAAGCCCAAGGTGGGGATTTAGACTTGAATTCACAAATTCCTCAGCCTGCAAGTTCACTCTACCCTGGGATATTTCACACTGCAAGTAGATGACATAATATGGAAGTCCTTCCTCTAATTGCCTTATTCTCCCCAGAATCTTCATTTGAAAGAAAGTACCCAGGCCAAGGATGTCTTCTCTCAGGACTTTCTCTAGCTTCCTCCACCTCCAGACTTTTCAATTTCATTTTATGTACTACCTGCAACCACTAAAATCAAAATTCCTTAAAAACAGGAACTATCTTTCTGCTTGCATTTGTATTCCTATCATTTAGCAAACTGCCTGGCACATTTGGCGTTTAGTCATGCAGTCCCGTCTGACTCTTTGTGACCCCATGGACAATAGTATGCCAGGCCTTTCTATCCTCCACTATCTCTCAAAGTCTTTCAAGTTTATGTCCATTATTTCCATGACATGATCTTTCCATCTCATCCTCTGCTATTATCTTTTTTTTCCCTTTTGCCTTCAATCTTTCCCAACATCAGAGTCTTTTCCAATGAGTCTCTTCTTCTCATTCAAAGTATTTAAGCTTCAGCTTCAGTGTTTGATCTTCAAGTAAATGGCCTTATTTAATTTCTTTAAGCATTGACTGATTTGATCTCCTTGCTGTCCAAGAGACTCTCAAAAGTCTTTTCTAGCACCGCAATTCAAAAGTGTCAATTCTGTCGTGCTCAGCTTTTCTTATAGTTCAACTCTCACAATCATACATTGCTATGGAAAAAAACAAACAAAACATAACTTTGCCTATCCAGACGTTTGTCAGCAAGAGGCTATCTCCGTTTTTTAACATGTTCTTCAGATTTACCATAGCTTTCCTTCCAAGGAGGAAGCATTTTTTAATTTCATGGCTACAGTCACCATCTGCAGTGATCTATGAGTACAAGAATATAAAATCTGACACTACTTCCATTTCTTTTCTCTATTTTCCAGGAAGTGATGGAAACATTTTCCAGGTTCCTAGGTTTTTTTTAATTATATATTAATTTTCAAAATAGCTTTTAAAGTTTTCTTTTCCACCATCATCAAGAGGCTTCTTAATTCCTCTTCACTTTTTGCCATCAGAGTGGCATCATCTGCATATCTGAAATTATTGATATTTCTCCCTGCAAACTTCATTGCAACTTTTGATTTATCCTGCCTGGCATTTCACATGATGCACTCTGCATATAAATTAAATAAACAGGGTGACAACATACAGCCATGTCACACTCCTTTTCCAGTCTTAAACCAAATCGTTTTCTATGTTTAGTTCTAATTTTTGCCTCTTGGCCCATAAATAGGTTTATCAGGAGACAAATAAGAAGATCTGATACTCCCATCGATTTGATGACTTGACACCTTTTTTTTTTGGTGATCCACAAAGTCAAAAGCTTTAGTATAGTCAGTGAATCAGAAGTAGTTTTATTGAAAACTCCTTTGCTTCTCCATAATCCACTGAATGTTGGTAATTTGGTCTTTTATTCCTCTGCCTCTTTCAAAGCCACCCTGCTTTAGTGGTAATTCTTGGTTTATATTTTGCTGAAGCCTTGCTTGCAGAATTTTAATTATAACCTGGCTGGTGCATGAAATGAGTGCAATTATTAAGTAATTTGAACATTCCTTGGCATTATCCTTCTTGTCCTCTTTGGCATTAGTGCTTGAAGCATAGATTTGTATTACTATGATGTAGAATGGTTTACATTGCATTCAAACAGATATTCTGTCATTTTTTAAAAAAATATTTAGCAGTACTGGTTTTCTCACCATTTTATTGACATTGAGGACTACTCCATTTCTTCTAAGGGGTTCTCGCTCACAGTAGTATATGTGCTGACCATCTGAATTAAATTCATCTATTACTATCCATTAACCTTCACTGACACTCAGTATGTCAATGTGTAATCTTTCCGTCTCCTGTTTGACCACTTGCCTTGGTTCATAGATCTTATATTCCAGATCTTATGCAATGTTGATCTTTACCACATCAGATTTTGCTTTTGTCATCAGTTTCCTTTCAGCTTGACTTAGCAGTTTCATCAGTGCTAGAGCTACATATAGTTGTCCTCCATTCTTCTCCACTAGCATTGGACACCTTCTGACCTCAGGGACTCTTCTTTTATCATTTCATTACTGCTTATGGACCAGTTTTGTTGAAATTCTTTCTTATCCTTTGGTTTTTGTGATGTTATATTCTCTTGGTTCTCATCCTACTGCTCTTAATGCTTCTTGTTTTCCTTGGCTGGGCCATCATCCATTTCCCACTCTACTAATAGATTAAGAGATTTAATAGTCTAAAATGCCCTCTTCCTAAACATGACTTTTGCCCAAAGGCTCTTTTTATGTCCTTTTGTTTTATCTCTCTATTCATTTCTCAGTGATCTTATCAGTGCCCAGGTACTTAAAGGATATTGTGTCATAGATTTAGAATTTGAATTAATGTTAATTTCAAGTTTCAACATTTTCATTTTGCAAGTGAGAAAATTAAAATTTAGAGACATGAAGAGGCATTCCCAGGGTCAAATACTTAATAAGGTTGTAAGTTTTAATGCAGGTTTTCTCAATCCCAAGTCCAGTACCCCACCATTATATGGCATTGTATGTCACTTATCATTCACTTATCATCTTCATGCAGACTATTAATCTTTTATCTAACCTCCAGTACCAGATCACTAGCTGCCTATTAATAGACATCTCTTCTTATATTTGCCACAGGTGTCTCAAATTCAACATGCCTCAAATTGGTCTCATTATGTTGTATCCTGTATAAATCCCAGTACCTAGAATTCTCTGTTCCTCTCACCTTTAACTCTTAACTTCTCTGACCTACTTTAAGAATTATCCCAAATACTACTTTCTTCAAGAGACATTTCCCAGTTCTTCTTTCCCTCACTGGACTGCTGCTTCCTAATTACCTTCCAACTCCTCTGCATATATCTTGAAGTTACCTAGTTATTTACATGTTGTCCTTACCATTAGCAGGTACACTTCTTGAGAGAAGATCCTATTTTGCCTTTCTTTGTATCTCTAGTGATCATCTCAGTACATGCCACATAATAAGCATTTAATAAATGTTTGTTGCCTGGATGACTAAATTTCATGTTCCTCCCACCCCTCAATTTCCCTAGTTCTGTTGAGAACCTCACTGTCCTTCAAGTCACTAACCAATTCAGAATCAAATACTTTACCTTCTTACTGATATTTTTTTTCCAAAGAGTTGATATAATGAATTGATAAGACATTATACCTTATGGTTCTTGAGTTAGGATACAATTTCATTTGTTTCACTAGAAGCATTACCTCCACTATTTGAATATTTTCTCCACTGGGTCTAGTTACAAATCATCCATTCTTTCACATCCTTTACAATTTAAACTCATGCCTTTCCATATAAATTTTTGAGAAAGTTTCTATTAACTCAGTGCACTGGACTATTATATGCATACATAATATATACACATATACACATACACACATATAAACACACATGTGTCTATGCATGTATATGTATATATGTATAAAATATTCTTCCCAGAGTAGGGAAGTATTCAGGCCATATATCTGTTATTCTTTCCCATTCCTATATGACTAGCTCACCTCTTTTTATTTTTTTTCAATCACACAAGCTCTTAATATCTTTTTTTTAGGCCACTTCTTGCTACAATCATTAATAGCAGCATCCTTCAGCCAGCCTACATCCAATACAACTATACTCGGGTGATTTAAAATTAATAAACTTTTTGATTTACTTAAAGAGAATTGTTCAGGCTTTTAAAAATACATACTCCAACTTTATTTGGATTCTATGGTTAGAATTAAAACATCAACTTGAGTAACCTTGATCTTGAATTCAAATGAGAGAATATATGGTTAGCCATGGTAGACTTCCAGATCTGTGGCATGATTTGAGTGGAACAAGGGAAAGGTTCTCTTGTGCAAAAATGTTTTTCATGCTCTTTCTGCTTCAATGCCTGGAATATTCATGATACTCATTCTTTTGAATTATCTATCTAATGAATGTATCTGCAAGGGAAAACATAAAACTTAGTATCAACCATCGCTATAATGCTGTTTAGAAAAAAATCAGATAATCTAGCTGGTTATATTGTATGACTCTAAAATGATGGGAACAAGACTAAGCGTTTTGAAAGCAGGTATGTGGGAGAGTAGAGACAGAGAAGATTGAGATCTGGAACATGGGACACTGGGTAAATTTTGTTAGGGACTGCAGTGGGAAACTCTGGCCTTGAGGGAAAAAAAAGAACACTGGGTGCCGAAGGTGGGGAGGACATTTGTAGAGAAAGAAAGTTGCTAAAGAGAAATGCTACTTATATGAATAATCTTAACAGAGATAACCTAGCTGAAGGTGAAAGTCAAGTCAAGGAAATGGTGCATGTCATTAGTTTGGCTACCACTAATCCATGTTTCTGGGTTTTGCAGTCTGTATCTCCAGCTCTTGGTGCTTTTATGTTATTTTCTTGAAAACAAGATTGAAGAAATTTTCCTTCCCAATTAGTTCTTCTGTCTTGAATGAACCATTGATCATACATCTTTATAATTTCAGTTTGTCCCCCCCCACCAAAATTTCTTAGAATTGTTTTCAGATAAACATGTCCTGTTTTACTACAGTCAAAATATCTTCTATTGAATCTATTCAGTGAGATTCTTCAAAATGTATGCTTAAACTTGAAGTTGAAAATAGCATCTCTCATTTTGTGATGTAACAGTGAAATGTTACAATTTCAGAATTTTGCTCATATGATTTCATAATGGGATGAATGAGTTTGAAAGACCTAGATTTTCAGGTAGTTGACATATAATGCCTTTATTTCCCTATGCTAAAAATACATGCATGTATGTACATACACATGCAAATACATGTACATGAAATGTAAATTTAGTCAGTCTTATGGAAGACAGCAATGCCCTCTCCTTAAGAAATCAAAGTGAATTTCAAAAATAATTTTAAATGCCTTTGACAATAGGTAGAAGAAATTCTAAAAACAATATTCCTTCTCCAAAGCCAATACATTGACATATAGTCCCAAGTATTTTACAAAATACAATATGTGAATGGGTTAGCCCTCTCTAGCTTTCACTACAAAGAAACTAAACTGTAGAAGGCAATAAAAAGCCCATTAACATCATGAATTTCTGTAAAACAGCAAACTTGCAAAACAAAATGGACATTAAAAGTCACTGTAAGATGGAATTACACACTACCTTCACATTAAACTCTCATAGCTAGCAGCTTTAGTACATCCATTACAGGCATGGGATTTGAGTGAAAGTGTGGGGGAGTATTAGTGCCAAGTGATTTTCATTAGGGTTGATCGATCCATGTTATAACACTGGATATGAAAGAAATGAATTTGCATCATAATGTACTGTCAACATAGAAATAGTCTGTACATTTCCAAGTAGGTGTCTGTATCATAGGGGAGATTACCTTTTTCCTTAACTAGTTCCAATCTAATCCAATGCAACAAGCATTCACTAAGCAGGGACAATAAGCATGACACTGTACTAGGCAGCAGGGATTAAAAAAAAGAAACAAAAAGAGAAAGAAAAGCAAAAAGAAACAGTCCATGGTCTCAAGGAACTCACAGTTTTTCATAGGGATATAGGACATGTAAACAGGGAAGTATACACATAATGAGTAACAATGTACCTTGTTGTCTAGAAAGCTGGCATCAGAAATGGAATGATCTGCATGGAAATTTTGTCTTTGACACATAATTAATGTGTGGCATTATGCAAGTCACTCAACTTTTCCAAGTCTTACGCAACTCTCTTAGGACCTTATACTATAGAACAGTTGAAATTTAAGTTGCAAACTATGGACAACACACTTTCCCTCACTCAGTCTCAGTTTCCTTATCTATATTATGGGTATAATGAAAGCTGTATTATCTACTACTACTAAATAATAGAATGCATTTATGTCTCTTTGTAAAATCTTTTTTATTATGTAAATGTCAGTTTTAATAACTAAGAAGTTCTTTTTAATAATAATTCAAACTATCCAAAATTGTAATGGATTTTCTCAGGTAGTGGGTATTGCTTTCACTGAAGATCTCCAGGTAAAGGCCGAATGACCATTTGATGGGTATTATTTAAGAGGTGATTATTGTTCAAGTATAGGTTCAATAATGTTACTAAAATCTTTTACTTTTTTCATTGGCCATTGTCGTTTTTGTTGTGTCATTTGATGTTGAAGAGGACCATTGTGGTATTAATGTGATTAAAAATCTTCCCCCTCCCCCAAATAGGCCTCAGGTGAAGCTAGTTAAGGGAAACTTCTCAGGCAGAAGCTAGTTAAGGGAAGCTTGATTAGGAAAGGCTTGATTGTAGATAGGCCTACACCCTTTACTTACTAGGTGCAAAGCCCCAGGCCCACACCCTTTTGCTAATTAGGCTGGAGAGTCATGAAGCTCTTGGGGGCCCTAAAGAGAACATATATATGCCCAGAAGATAGCCATTGAGGGAGCGAGAATTCAGGAGTCAGAAGAGAAGCCAGAATTCAGAATTCAGTCCAAGGAGGAAGAGTAAGAAGTCCCAAGTGGACAGAGCTTCAGAGACAGTACAGAGTGGAGAGTGGAAACCAGGGAGCTGAGGACACCAGAGAACTGAGAGGGGAGAGAACTCAGGTGAGCAGACAGTCAGGATTTGTGAGTGTTTATAGAGAGGCCCAGCAGGGGGGAATGTTACAGGATTACTTGGGTCCCTGCTGTGATATTGTGCTTAAAGTTCTTTGTTGTTATGATGAAGTAGACTTACTGGTTTTAGGATATAATTGTCATGTTGAATTGGAGTCATTGGTTTTGGGATTTGATCCTCTTGTGTTTGAATAAATGTTTTACTTCTTCTGTCTTCTATATGGAGAATCTCTTATATCCTGATACAGAACTATATGGGCATAGTCACGAACATCATAGATGTTGCTTTTATTGCCTTAATGATATAACCATGGCATCAGGGAAATGATGACATGACATGCAGTTGGTTTTGATTTGAGTGAGGAAGGACTGTGCAAGGTCACCAGCCTCACTTTCTCCTCCAGAGCTATCTGGGTCCAGTGGACTGATATTCACCAGGATGACTGGAGATGGCCCAAGATCCATTGGGTGACCCGGCCCCTTAAAGTTAAGGTCTTTTCAGGTTCTTACTTTGAGTGACGTGCCCATTCAGTGAATAGGCCTCCTTAAGAAGCTAATCAAGGGATGGCCCCTTTAAAAAAAATCGAACTGGGAGGGGAAGACCCTAAGGGTCCCTGGACAAGAGAGAAAACCATTGGTCATTAGGCAAGTGCAGAATGACACTGATGTAATTTCTTATGCTCTCTTTAAAATATTTAAACAATTGTACCTTGGTTCCCCAATCACTCAACAAAAATACAAAGTAATACTATGTCTCTTTGGGGATATAGAACACCATACTAACAAGTAAAAGAGAGAAATCTAAGCTTCTGAACTCTTATTATGCTACTTTTCTTTGGCAAGGAGGATTATTGAAATGGAGAAATCCCAACCAAAACCATGGCTATGTGCCAGTAAGGCAAAATGGGCTTAGTTTAACGGGTGTGCTTAAGGAGTTTGGCTTTTGTTTATGGTGAAAGTACTTTCACCTGTCAAACACTAAGCCCCAGGCCCAAAGCCCTAT
>JAQQSZ010010979.1:0-12367 GCA_028646595.1 Phalanger gymnotis
TATATATATATATATATATATATATATATATATATATATATATATATACACACACATACACACGTATATATGTATATATATATATACACAGACACACATACACATATACACATATATATGTATATACATACATACACACATATAAACATATATACATACGCATACATATACATAAACATATACACATATACACATACATATACACACATGCATGTTCCCTTCAGCTACCCAAATATTGAGGTCTCATGAATCATACACATCATCTTTCCCTGTAGGAATGTAAACAAAACAGTTCAACTTTAGCAAGTCCCTTGCAATTTCTTTTTCTTGTTCTTTTTCTTGATTACCTTTTCATGCTTCTCTTGATTCTTGTGTTTGAAAGTTAAATTTTCTATTCAGCTCTGGTCTTTTCACTGAGAAAGCTTGAAAGTCCTCTATTTTATTGAAAATCCATATTTTGCCTCAGAGCATGATACTCAGTTTTGCTGGGTAGGTGCCAATTCTACTTTTTAAAGAGTTCTTTTCTTCAGTAAATATTTATGTTTCATTTTCCATTTGGCCAATTCTGCTTTTTAAGGAATTCTTCCCTTCAGTGTATTTTTGTATATCTTTTTCCATTTGGCTTTTTAAAGCATTCTTTTCCTTATTGGCTTTTTGTACCTCTTTTACCTTTCAGCCTATTCTGTTTTTTTGAGGTGTTATTTTCTTTAGTGTTTTTTGTGCCTCCTTCACCAAGATGTTGACTTTTTATTCATAATTTTTTGTATCACTCTCATTTCCCTTCCCAAATTTTTCTCTACTTCTCTTTCTTGATTTTTAAAATCCTTTGTCAGCCAATAGGTCAATTTTGCTATCACTGTCCTGTATTCACCTCTGAACAACCAAATAGCCATACAGTAATAGCACCCCAGAACAAATCCTGGAAGAGCCGAGCCAGTGGAAAGGCAGGATGGAATACTCTTTTAGTCCTGGGGATTTGAAGGATCATCAAAAAAGGTCCACGTTACTCAGGTGAAAGAGGAGCACAATCCAGTCCCAGCAATCCAGAGGCAAGCCCCACTTCAACAAACCAGCAGGCAAAGGAAGCAGGCAAACACCAACATCAGGACCACCCTCTCAAACCCACATGCCTTGGCACAGTCAGGGGAACCAACAGACTTCAGCTTGGAGAACTACCATGTGCTTCAGCGCAGCCCTAGGGAGGTAGGTGTCTTCCAGCAGCTGGACCTAACTGTGCTTTAGTGCAGCCCCTCCAGGCAGCATGGCCAGATGGACAGTGGCCAGTGGCCAGATGTCCATGTACTTCAGTGCAGCCAAAGGCAGGAAGGTTTTGCCCAAAGGCCAGACATCTGCTGGCTTCAGGGTGGACCAGGGAAGTTTGGCATCTTCTGGCTACCAAACCTCCAGGTGCTTCAGTATAGTCCAGGGCAAACAGGCATCCTCCAGGGCCCAGGCCTTCACGTGCTTCATTGTAGACCTGGGGGAATTCAGAAAACCCACACCTGGCCCCAGCAAATGCCAGAAACCACCACTAGGACCCCAGCTCAGCACCAAGTAAACTGGCAGATCCCTACAGCCTCAAGCTGCCAGCACCTGAGGCTCTGGCTCACAAAGCTAGTGACTCGTCCCCTGGCACTGAATACAAGAACCTTGGGACAGTACCCCCTGTGCTCCAACCAGAGAGCTCAACTTTAAAACCTAGGAAATAGGCAAAAAACATGAGCAAGAAACAAAAATGAACAATGACCACAGAGAGCTTCTAAGGTGACAGGAAAGATCAAAACACAAATTCAGAGGAGGAGAACATTGTCAATATACCTACATCTGAAACCTCAAAGGGGAATATGAATTGTTCTCAAGCCCAAAAAGCCTTCTTGGAAGAGCCCAAGAAGGATTTAAAAAATCAAATAAGAGAGATAGAAAAAAATTGGGGAAATAAATGAGAGATATGCAAGAGAGGGTCAACAGTTTGGAAAAGGAAGGACAAAAATTGAAGAAAACAAATCCTTAGGAAGTAGAATTGCTCAAACAGAAAATGAGGTATAAAAGCTAACTGGAGAAAACAATTCCTTAAAAATTAGAATTGGACAAGTGGAAACTTATGACACTATGAGACATCATAAATCAGTCAAACAAAATCAAAAGAAAAAAATAGAAGAAAATGTAAAATACATTATTGGAAAAACAACTGACCTGGAAAATAGATCCGGTAGAGATAATTTAAGAATTATTGGTGTACCTGAAATCCATGATCAAAAAAAGAGCCTGGATAGTGTCTTTTCAGAAATCATCAAGAAAAGCTACTTTGATATCCTAGAACCTACAGGGCAAAATAGTCATTGAAAGGATCCAGCAATAACCTCCTGAAAGATCTCTAAATGATAACTCCAAGGAATACTGTGGCTAAATTCCAGAATTATCAGGGTAAGGAAAACATATTGTAAGCCGCCAGAAAGAAAAAAAAATCATGGAACCACAGTCAGGATTACACAGGACTTAGTAGCTTCTACATTATAGGATCAGAGGCCTGGGAATATGATATTCTGAAAGTCAAAGGAGCTTGAATTACAACCAAAAGTCAACTACCCTGCAAAATTGGGAATAACTTTTCAGGGGAAAAGATAGACATTCAATGAAATAGGGGACTTTCAATAGTTGCTGATAAAAAAACAGAGCTGAAAATAAAATTTGATCTTTAAATATAAGACACAAGAAAAGCATAAAAACGTAAACAAGAAAGAAAAAAAGAACAAGTCATTCATTAAGGTTGAACTGTTTACATACCTACACAAGAAGAAGATACTTGTAACTCTTGAGAATTGTATCTTTATTATGGCATTTAGAAGGGATACACACACACACACACACACACACACATATACATACATACATATGTATATATAGAGAGACAGACAGAGAGAGGGTATAAGTTGACTTTGATGTGATGATAAAACTAATTAAGGAGTGAAAAAAATGATTGTACTGAGAGAAGATGAAAGGGGGAGCAGAATAGGGTATATTACATCACAGAAAGAGGTGCAAAGACCTATTACAGTAGAGGAAAAGAAGGGAGGGAGGCAAGAATTGTATAAACTTGACTCTCACCAAATTTACCTCAAAGAGGGAATAACATACATATTCAGTTGTTTATAGAAATCTATCTTACTCTACAGGAAAATAAGAAGAAAAAGGAGAAAGAAAAGGGAGGAGGTAGATAGAGGGTTGGCTGAAGGGAAGAAAGAGGTAGTAGGGGAAAGGGGAAAGAAAAGGGAAGGAGTGGATAAAGATTGAAGGATGTGGTGTTCAGAAGCAAAACACGGGTGAACAGGGAAAGGGTGAAAGGGGAGAGAAAACTATAAACAGGGGGAAAATACGATGGTCAGAAAGACACAGTTAGTAATCATAGCTGTGAATGTGAAAGGGATTAACTTTCCCATAAAAATGGAAGCAGACAGCTGGATGGATTAAAAATCATATTGTTACAATATGTTTTTTACAAGAGACACATTTGAAACAGAGATATACCTATAGAGTAAAGGCAAAAGACTGGAGCAGAATATATTATGCCTCAACTGCAGTTTAAAAAAAAAAAGAGCAAAGGTAGCAATCATAATCTGACACAAAGCAAAAGCAAAAATTAGCTCTAACTAAAAGAGATAAGGAAGGAAACTACATCTTGTTACAAAGCTACCATAGACAATGTTGTAATATCAATACTAAACATATATGCACCAATTGGTATAGCATCCAAATTCTTAAGAGGAGAAGTTAAGTGAATTACAGGAAGAAAGAGACAGCAAAACTGTACTAGTGGGGGACCTCAACTTCTCCCTCTCAGAACTAGATAAATCTAGTCACAAAACAAACAAGAAAAAAGTTAAGGAGGTAAATAGAAGTTTAGAAAAGTTAGATATGGTAGACCTCTGGAGAAAAATGAATGGAGATAAAAGAGAATACACCCTTTTTCTTAGCAGTACATAGCACCTATACAAAACAGACCTTGCATTAGGGCATAAAAACCTCATAATCAAATTCAGGGAAGCAGAAATTTCAAATATATTATTTTTTTTCAGATCATGATGCACTAGAAATTACACGGAAAAAGGGCCATGGTGTAACAACAATGTTATTTGCTGCTACTGTGGCTGTGGAAGGCCTATAACACCAGCACACAGGATGGCTGCTAGCACAGGTTCTTTGATCTGCTTTTCTAAGGAAGGCAACTTTAAGGGGTTAACAATCTTTCTTTAATTAAACATACATATATCATTCACTTAGTTCAGGGGAAAAAGTCAGCACCCTGAACTTCAGAGAAAACACAAACAGAAATTACAAGCAGAAATTATATAAACAGAGCAAAATAACACAAATCAACAGACAAGCTTCTAGCTGTCTGACCAATACCATAGATACATAGTTATCAGAGAGAGAAACACCAACGTCTGGCTTTTCAAAGCTGGGGGTGGGGTGGGGTCTTTAACAACTACCCAGAGTCTCCTCTGGTCAAATTACATTACACTCTTCCAATGAGTGAGTCTCCAAAGCAAAACCTCTCCTGGAACAGTTCTGAGAGCTCTAGCTTAACTGCTACATTCAGAGTATGTATACCCTTTCTCAGGGCTCAAGGACTTCACACCTCTTAAGAGCTTCACACCTTTCAAGGGATTCACATCTCTGGTGACCTAATTAGCAAAAGAGTGTGGGCCTTCCTACAAACAAAGGCAAGATTCAATCAAAGGTACTTGATTGTCTTAGTTCTGAGAAGTACTCCAAAAGAAAAAAACAGTAAAAAACTCTCACTTTGCTTGCCCTTACATTCTACCACTCCAGGATCCTTGGCCTTACAATCTAAATGGCCTTGTATGCTAGAAGAAATAGAGGCACTATACTTTGAGATCCCATCACCTAATAACTTTTTAGTTAGGTGGCCATATAGCCTTAAATAAAACATCATTCAGTATATCTTATAGCATTTCTCAAAATAGCCACACAGCATGTATCATTGTTCAGTAAACTAAACTGTAACATTCTTAGCAACATTCTTAAGTAAAACATTCAGTAGCATTCCCCAAAATACTTGTTTACAGAAGCAGAGAGTCCCAGGCCAGGGTCTTCCCTAGATCAACATACCATATTTAAGGGTGGCAGAAAATACAAACACTATCCACCACTCTGTCACAGCAAGTTACAATCTCCTCAGTCAATACAAAGCATCCAAGTACAGTCCTCTTTTCATCTTAACCCAAAGTTGACTTTCAAGTCCCATGTATCTTCCTCTGTGGGCCAACTGCTCCCAGCTCTTGCCTGGATTCATACATAGCTCTCTGCTCCTGATCCCCATCTCAGCTCATGGGGACTGCCCCAATTCAAGTTCTTCCTGTTCCTACCTGACAGTAGGCTCCAGGGGCTCCTGTCCAAAGTTTATGTTTCTGGGAAAGCAAAGCTCTGCATGCTGGCAGCTCTCTGCTCTTGCTCCAGGCTCCACAGAATCATCGTTACCACAACCAGAAAACAGTGAACAAGTATCCCATGTCCCATGCTTTCCTTTTAATTTGCAGATCCAGCTGACTATGCCATTTTGTAACACCACGCTATTTGCCACTACTGTGGCTGTGTAAGGCCAATGACAAGAGCATGTAGGAGGGAAAATAGCAAGGGCTTTACACCTCTGATGACCTAATTAGCAAAAGTGTGTGAGCCTTCCTACAAACAAAGGCAAGATTCAGTTTTCCATAGTGCTGAGAAATACTCCAAAGGAAAAAAAAAAAACAATAAAAAGTCCCACTTTGCTTGCCCTTAAACATGAAAAGACAGACTACATATTAATTGGAAATTTAACACTCAAGAATGAGTGGATCAAACAACAAATTATAGATACCATCTAAAACTCCATCCAAGAGAATGACAATAGTGAGATAACATATCAAAACTTTTGGGATGCAACCAAAGCAGTTCTTAGGGGAAATTTTATATCCTCAAATGCCTACATGAATAAAATAGAGAAAGATGAGATCAATGAATTTGGCATGCAACTAAAAAATCTAGAAAAGAACACATTAAAAATCTGCAATTAAACACAAAATCAGAAATTCTGTAAATTTAAAGGAGAGGTTAACAAAATTGAAAGTAATAAAACTATTGAACTAATAAATAAAACTAAGAGCTGATTTCATAAAAACAAACAATAAAATAGATAAACCTTTGCTTAATTCTATTAACAAAAAGGAAAAAGAAAACCAAATTCCCAGTATCAAAAATGAAAAGGGTGAATTCACTACCAATGAAGAAGAAGTTAAAACAATAGGAACTATTTTGCCAAACTATATGCCAGTAAATTTGACAATCTAAGTGAAATATATGATTCTTACAAAAATATTAATTGCCCAGAATAACAGGAAAGGAAATAAATTACTTAAATAACCCCATTTAATAAAAATAATTTAAACAAGCCATCAATGAACTCCCTAAGAAAAAAATCTCCAGCACCAGATGGATTTACAAGTGAATTCTTCCAAACATTTAAAGAAAAATAATTTCCAATAATATACAAACTATTTGGAAAAACAGGCAAAGAAGGAGGCCCATGAATTTTTTTACTATACAAATATTGTGCTGATACCAAAACTGGGAAGAGCCAAAAGACAGAAAATTATAGACCAATTTCCCTAATGAATATTGATGCAAAAATTTAAATAAAATATCGACAAAGAGATTACAGCAACTTATCATAAGAATAATACACTATAACCAGTTAAGATTCATACCAGGATTGCAGGGTTGGTTCAATATTAGGAAAACTATCATCATAATTGATCATATCAATAAGAAAATTAACAAAATCATACGATTATTTCAATAGATGCAGAAAAAGCCATTGATAAAATACAGTACCCATTCCTATCAAAAACACTAGAATGCTTAGGGATAAATAGAGTTTTCCTTAAAATAATAAGTAGCATCTATTTAAATCCATCAACAAGCATTATATGTAATGGGGATAAGCTAGAAACATTTCCAGTAAGATCAGGAGTGAACAAATATATCCATTATCACCACTGTTATTCAATATTTTACCAGAAATTAGCTTTAGCAATAAGGGAAGAAAAAGAAATTGAAGGAATTAGTATAGGCAATGAAAATACAAAGCTATCACTCTCTATAGACGATATGATGGTATACTTAGAGAATCCTAGAGAATCAACTGGAAAAAAAAGCTACTTGAAATAATTAACAACTTTAGCACAGTTGCAACATATAAAAATAAACCCACATAAATCATTGGCATTTCTATATATTACTAACAAGCCCCAGCAGAAAGAGATAGAAATATAAATTCCATTTAACATTACTGTAGGCATTATAAAATATTTGGGAGTCTACCTGACAAGAAAAACCCAGGAACTATATGAACACAATTAAAAAAGACTTCTCACACAAACAAAGTCAGATCAAAATAACTTAAATAGCAGTTGCTCGTGGGTAGGCTGAGCTAATATAATAAAAATGACAATTCTACCTAAATTAATTTACTTATTCAGTGCCATGCCAATCAAACTACCAAAAATATTTTATAGAGCTATTAAAAATAATAACAAAATTTATCTGGAAGAACAAAAGGTCCAGGATATCGAGGGAATTAGTAAAAAGAAATGCAAGGGAAGGTGGCATAGCTATGCCAGATCTAAATCTATATTATAAAACAGCAGACATCAAAACTATTTACTTCTGGCTAAAAAAATAGAGTGGTAATCATTGACATAGTTCAGGTACACAAAATACAGTAATCAATGACCATAGTAATCTACCGTTATATAAACCCAAAGATTCCAGCTTCTGAGATAAGAGCTCATTATTTGACAAAAACTGCTGGAGAAAACTGGAAAATAGGATGGCAGAAACTAGGAAGAGAGCAACATTTTACACCATATACCAACATAAGGTCAAAATGGGTAGATCGTTTAGACATAAAGAGTGATGCCATATGCAAATTAGAAGAGTAAGGAATAGTTTACCTGTCAGATCTATTGAGAATAGAAAAACTTATGACCAAAAAAAGAGATAGAGAACATTGTGAAATGCAAAATGGGTAATTTTGATTACATTAACTTTGAAAGTTTTTGCACAAACAAAGCCAATGCAAGATTAGAAGGGAAGCAGAAAGCTGAGAAATACTTTTTGTGGCCAGTATTTCTGATAAAAGCCTCATTTCTTAAAAAAATGGGGAAGTAAGCCAAATTTATAAGAATAAAAATCATTCCCCAATTGATAAATGGTCAAAGGATATGAACAGACACTTTTCATTCAGATAAAGAAATTAAAGCAATCTATTGTCATATGAAAAAAATGCTCTCACTCACTATTGATTGGAAAGATGCAAATTAAAAACAACTCTTGAGTTACCACTTCACACCTGTCAGATTGGTTAACATGACAAAACAGAAAAATGATAAATGTTGGAGAAGATGTGGGAAAATTGGAACATTAGTGCATTGTTGGTGGGGTTTTGAACTGATCCAACCATTCTGAAGAGCAGTTTGTAACTATGCCCAAAGGGGTATAAAATTGTACATACTCTTTGATCCAACAATACCACTACTATATCTGTATCCCCCAAAGATCATACATGAAAATGGGGAAAAGACCCACATGTACAAAAAATATTTATAGTAGGTTTTTTTTTTTGTGGTGGCAAAGAATTGGAAATTGAGGGGATGCCCATGTAAGGCCAATCAGTAAGTGAAAGATCTTTCACTACAATTGAATAGGCTTCAGATGGGGCTAAGAAAGGGAAGCCTGATTAGAGGCAGACCCACAACCTTTCACTAAGTAGGTGTGAGGGCCCAGGCCCACACCCTTTTGCTAGTTAAGCCTATGTGGGCCCTAAGGGGAGTTGCTAAGACCAGAGTCAGTGGTGTGTGCACTGAGTTCTAGTCAATCAGATGCCAGTTAGGACCATATAAAAAGAGAGCCCAGAACTGAGAGCAGAAGAACTGGGAGTGGCAGGAGAATTCAGGAGCAGACATCAAGAAGACATTGAGGCAGCAGACATTGAGAGAGAGACAGTACCAAGAGAGACTGTAGAGTAGAGAGTGCAGAACCAGAGATAGTTGCAGAGATCAAGGAACTAGGAGTCTGCAGAGCTGCAGGAGAGAGTGCTGAGAAGAGAGTTAGGATTCATGACTGATTGTTTACAGGAAGGCCCTAGCAGGGGTGGGGGGAGGTTACAGGATGGCTTGGCTCCTTGCTATAATACTGTGTTATAATTTCCTTGTTGCTACATTGAGGTTGGCTTACTGGCTTTGGAATACTATTGCTACTATATGGAGTTGGAATTACTAGTCCAGAGATTGGATTCTCTCATGTCTAAATAAATGTTATACTTCCTCTGCCTTCTCCCTAGAGAATTTCTTCTACTTCAAAGTCCCATTTGGGCATGTTCACGGTCATCCTTGAGGTCATGAATCTTGCCTTACTAATATAACCCATCATTTGGGGAATGGCTGAACAAGTTGTGGTATTTGAATGTAGTGGAATACTATTGTTCTATAAGAAATAAAAAGCAGGTGGATTTCAGAAAAAAAATGTGGAAAGACTTATGTTAACCAATGCTAAGTGAAGTGAGTAGTACCAAGAGAACACTATACAGTAACGGCAACATTTTTGTGATGACTACCTTGAATAGACTTAGTTCTTCCCAGCAATGCAGTCATCTAAGACAATTCCAAAAGACTCATGATGGAAAATGCTATCCACATCCAGATAAATTATTATGGAGTCTGAATGCAGATGGAAGAATACTATTTACTCATTTTTTTTTCTTTCTCATGGTTTTTCATTTTTGTTCTGATTCTTCCTTCCCAACATGACTAATATAGAAATATATCTAATAAGATTGTACAAGTATAGCTTATATCAGATTTCATGCTTTCTTGGGGAGCAAGGAAAAGAAGGAGGAAGAAAAATATTTGGAACTCAAAATCCTATAAAAGTGAATACTCAAAATTATCTTTAAATGTAATTGAAAAAAATACTATTAAGTGGAATAAAAAAACCTTTTGTGAGCTATTCCATGGCCAAGACTAATTCATATTCTTCTTCGAGTTTTTATGTGTAACAGTTTTGACTTTGTTTTCTTCTCAGTATAAGTTTTGATCTTCCCTGTCACTATAGTATCTTTCTATAGTCAGATTTTTTCTGTTGTTTGCTCAGTTTCCAGGCTATTTCTTGACTTTTAACTATATATTAATGTGCAGGTCTGCTTCCAGGGTGGACAACACACTTTTCCAAGCTTTGAGGTTTTTGTGCTTCTCTTTTCAGTGCTAGTTCTGTGAGTCTTTAAGTTTTCCATTTTTCCAAGGTGGTATGGAGGTGGGTTTATTGCTCTTCTGTCCTGTGCTCTGGTCTGTGAGTGATCACAAGCACTCTTTTCTATGCTGGAATTGTGACCAGAATCCCTGCTCTCCTGTGGTTACAAGCTCTGGTTTGCTAGTGCTCCTTCTAACCCTGGGACTGTGACCCAGAACTGCAACCTATATTCAAGTATGGGCAATACAACAGAGTTCTGTCTCCAGTGCCAGCAAAGGAATACCAGTATTCTCCTTCTGAACAGTTGTCTGAACCCATTACTGTCTGTGGGCTGAGAGTTTTGGAAACAGCCACTGCCACTGTTTGTTCAGTCACTCCCAAGGCCTATTCCTAGTTTGCTTGGGCCTGGTCTGTGCTGGTATGGCCTGCAATCGATTGTGTTCCACTATCCCCATGGTGTGATATACCTTTCTTGCCAACCTTCAAAGTTGTATTGGCATATAAAATTACTTCACTCCCTCCTATTATGAGTTCTGCCTTCCAGAATTTGTTTTGAGGCAGTATATTCTAAAGGTATTTAGAAGGGAATTTGAGAGAGCTCACGTGAGTTCCTGTCTTTTCTCTGCCATCTTGCTCCCCTCCCCTGCAACACCCCCCCCCCCAGTAGGAAGCATTTTTTAAATATAAATTCTTTTTAAAAATTTAAATACAAAATGAGAAAAGAAAAAAAATGCCATGTACATAGCAGACAATAGGAGAGGATTCAATATAAAACAAATTTCTATTTCAAGAAAACCTATATAATAAATCCTGTGTATTGTTTTCAAAGCTCCCCAGTTTTTCTTTTTTCTTTGTTGGTTTTCTTTTGTTGTCTGCTGTGTACTTTTTACTTTATTTTTTCCCCTTCCCTCCCCCCACCCTAAAGAAGACTACAATTCAGCATGTATATATATATAGATATAGACATAGACTTCTGTAAACTTATACATATATACACATATACACTCATACACATATATATAAGACCATACTATTTGTTATCTGTTTCTCTGAGGGCAGATAGCATCTTCCTTCATAGGTCTAAGTCTTTCCATGTTTTTCTAAATCAACCAGGTCATCATTTCCTGTACCACAGAAGTATTCAACCCAATCACATCCTTTCTGAGACACTGTCTGTGAAGGTTTTCCCTCCAATTTTATGGATCCCTCCTATTCTTGTCTACATAGGTTTTATTTATGAAATAAGTTTTTATAATTTATAACATAAATTTATAATTTAAAATTATTGAAATTATCCTTTTTATACTTCAACAATGCTCTCAATTATAATATAGTTTAAGGTCTAATGCTGCTGAATATACGTCCTTTTGTCTTTTTTCTTGGTTTCTTTGAAGTTCCTTACATTTTACTTTTCCGAATAAAATTTATTATTTTTTCTAACTCTGTATTTGATTTTGAAGGTGATAGGGAACCAAAGTTTATAGAGTAGTGTTGGGGAACTCGCTTACCCCATACTCCCAGGCCTTTGTCCAGCAAAGGCCTGATCTTGCGGGCAATGCATGAGGCCGGAAGCCAAGGTGGTAAGCAGCTCCGTTTAATCAAGTCAGTGACCAGATTTTATAGCCTTCATTAAGTAGTACTAGGACTGCCTTGGTCTGCCTACTCTCCACCTATTCTCCTCCTATTCTCCTCCCCTTTCTTTCCCACGCTCTCCCCATGATTCACCTGTGCACAGGTAAATCTGGAAGAGAACCCTGCACCACGTTGCCAACAAGGGCAAGACCCTTCCTCCAAACTCCATCTTGTTCCTACTATACCTCAGAGTCCTGAGGTTATCTCAGTTGGTTCTGGGGGCGGAGGTCCAACGATGTTTTGGGGTCGGCTCTAACTCGTCCCGTTACAACTCCCCCTTTTTGTTTTGCCAAGAAGTGTACAGATCATGGAGAACCATGATGTCATGTTTCATGCCAAAAAGGGACCGGTGCATAAGGGAAAGGAGGCAGCGAAAAAGACAAGGGAGGAGACAGAGACCCAGAACCAAGAACAGAAATCCTGTGCAGAG
>JAQQSZ010010980.1:0-12367 GCA_028646595.1 Phalanger gymnotis
CCCGCTTCCCTCTGCCCCTTTGTGGGTTCTGTAGTTCTAGAATTGGTTCAGAGCCATTTTTTCATAGGTTTTTGGAGGGACTTGGAGGGGAGCTCGCGCCGGTTACTGCTTTCCAGTCGCCATCTTGGCTCCGCCCCCCCTGCAGGTAAAGTTTTTAAATAAGTGAGAGACAGACTTCTAGATAAAATTTTCCTACTGATCTAGAAACCTTAAGTACTTATTCCCTTTTCTTGTGAGCATCATTATTTTGGGGCACTCATTTGATCTTGTTTTCTCAAATCTCTAATTAAGCCTATTTTTCCTATTATTAGGTGTCCTTGTAATTCAAGTAGGATTGCCCCTACTTGGGGATCCACTGCAGGGAAATTTTAGGTGCCCTTTGGTATAGGGACACAGAAGAAATTTCTCTGGACCATAAGGGATAATCTATGGTACAGTAACCCTGGAGGAATTTTGGTGGGTCCCGTCTAAATTTTGTTCAGACCTCAAATGGGTAGTCCCTGTGCTTTTAGGGAATAATAGAAGAGTTTTCCTCCAAAGTAGTTTGCTTTCTCACATAAATAGTAATAATAGCTAGCATTTATATGGTGTTTTAAGGTTGGTAAAGAGCTTTACATATATTATCCTCACAACAATGCTGAGAGGGAAGTACTATTATTTTAAGTAAGTGCTATCTATTTTACAGGAGAAGAAACTGAGGCAAACAGCAATGAAGTGACTTAGTCACATATCTACTAAGTGTCTGAGGATGAATTTGAACTCAGGTCTTCTTAATTCCAGGTCCAGCATTCTATCCACACCACCTGGCTAAGGAGTGAGGGAGTGACTTCTAGTCATTCCCAGGTCTCTAATTCTTATATCGAGAAAGTCTCATTCTCTGGGATCACTGCAGAGACCAAACTTTCCTTCTATTATGGGAAGCTTAATTTTCTCTTCTTTTTGAAGTTAGGCAGTGATTAAATTTCCTCTGTCCATATGAATCCAGAGACAGGGATGGAACTTCTAGGATAGGGGAGATAGCCAAGTGCCCCTGCTTCCCTGGGACTTAGAGCTTATTCATAAACACAAAACCAAATTAATTTGGTTTCTCATATGAAAGCAAGAGAATTACTTCTACTTCAACCCCTGGTCCTAATTCCCAATGGGTAGAGCTTCATATAGTCTGGGAAGCTCTCAAGGGATCAGGTTTTCTTTTAAGAAAATAATAAATTTTTGTCTTTTTTCTTTTGTTTCTTTGTACTAGAGGAAGACCCATTTTGATAGTTGATGTTTGTTATTGCAAAATAAGCAGTATTCTTTGACAAACTATGTAAAATGTTCTTTGTTAAACCTGTAAAACTATATTCAGAGTCAATTGTGATTCTTGCCTATATATGCAGTATTTTAGTAGATTGTATCACATTGACTTTTTTGAGATTCTTTTCTTTGTGATGGCTTAGAAACAAGTGAAAACACAATGCCTCCCTGGAGCCCTATAGGACTATTTTGGACTGGGGTCATGGACAATGTGTTGATAATGCACCCAGGTCAATTTGCCAAGGGTGGGAATTTTTTTAACATGGGGGAGTATGGCAGAGGGGTGACCAGAACTGGCCAATTGAACAATAAGTCCAGTCTTTCTTAGCATGCTTGGTCAATGCAATCTATGTGGGCCTTGGATGATGCTCATATATTGTGTAATTGGTTCCAGAATACTCCCCACATGATGAATTGATGACTTTTGATTGGCTGCTGAGCCTTCAGGGTTCTGTGTCTAGAGGCAGGTAGTATAGCAGGCTTCTCCAAGAAAGCCCCAGGGAAACTAGATAGCTTCAGGGTTGTCATAAAGCCTAAAGATGTTGAAAACAGAAAACCTGCAGTGACCAGTTGGTTCAGCAGTATGCAGACCAAGCCATCTCAGGTCCATGGGCTCTGAGGCCCCTAAGTCTGTCTCAAGATACTATACAGAGCCTTGAAGACCCAGATCTCTGAATCTTGAAGATCTGGCGGTAGGAGTATGACTAACCCTGGGAGACAGAGGCTAGTACAAGAAGATAGGGGAACCAGAATGAGATCAAACAGTCTTAGCTACTCCCACTGAAAAGTTCAGCAGTGAGTGGAGGCTAGCCCCTGGCACAAAATCTCATTTCAAGAACTAAAGAGAAGAATAAGTTAAAAAAAAACAACCAGTATAAAAATTATTAGCTCTAAGGATCCGCATTCCCTACATCATAGAAGGAATCTGTAACAAGTGCAACAGACTCTCAAAGGGGAAAAATGGATTTTCTATAAGGACTTTATGAATATCTAGAAGAAATGTAGGAAAACATTAAAAAAGTTATATATCTGGAGGACTGAATTTAAAGAAGAATAAAAAGCTTAGAGGAGGGCATAGTAAACCTTAACCCAATAATGGACTTCTTCAAAACTAGAATAGACCAAACAAAAATCAGTAGCTTAGATAGAAAGTGAGAAATATTAGAACAAAATCAAAGACTGAAAAAACAGAAGAAAATGCAGGATGGCTGATATTTAAAAAAAACTGACATGGGAAACAGTTCAAGGAAAAGTAATTTAAGAATTGTTGGATTTGAAGGTAGAGTTAAGATGGAGACACAGAAGGTAGCACAGTAAGATCCTTATCACAAACTTCCTCTAAAAAGATCTAGAAAATGCACTGGCATGAATTCTGATGGAGAAATCCAAGGAAAAATCACAGTCATTTTTTTTTCGAGCATAGGCTAGTATAAGACAGGTTTGTTGGCACTGGGAAGGGGTTTGACTAGGCGTCCAGACTCCAGCTATAACATTCTAGCACTCAGTGACTGAAAGAAGATGAAAGTTGTCCAGTGGGACAAAGTCCCAGACCCATACCTTGGGCACTGTTACCTCATGCTGGATGCAGGTATATGTGCCAAACAGCAGCTTTATTTTTCACTACCCAACTCCAGGTCACAGATCCAAGGTGAAATGAGAAGGAAACCCATGGCAGGGGTAGCATTCCAGGATAAGAAGTTGTTAAGACTCCATACTAATTGAGGAATAAGTTCAGAAGCAAGCATCAGCTATATGGCTCTGAACCTAGGAGTGAAGTGAGGTCTCAGTTTTAGGCTCTAGCCCAATCTGAAACTTGTAGTGGAAAAACCAGGGCAGAAATCCCAGACTAAAGGGTAACATAAGGTCCAGTCACTCAGAAGCAACGGAGCCTTCTAGCTCTGTGGATCATGGCTTGGTCCAGCAGCATTATACTGAAACTTGAAAGAAAACAAGCCCACAGGCATGTTGCTCAGATCCAGACCCAGGTCAAGAAATTTTAGAACGCAGAGTAAGGGGATAGCAATCAGACTCATCTTGAAATAATCCTCTTTATGAGTACTGAAAGCTTGAAGATTCACAGCTTGAACTGTATCTGAGATCCTGGGTAACACAACATCCAATACTACCAAGAAAATAATATCATGACCAGACCAGATAGTCCCTCCAGAAGTAATCAGAATAATCTCTCACATAAAGTCCAAAGTCAGGAAGGAGTTTGGAAAGAATATACAAACAAATAAAATTTCTACCATAAAAATGATTATGCTATCAGGGATGCTCAACACACAAACCCAGAAGAGAATGACTCTAAAACATTACAAAAGCAAGACCTCAAAGAAAAAAAAAACATAGTTTTGGCATAAGTCAACTAGAATTCCAGGAAGAGAAGAAAAAACGAAAGAGATAAAAAATGTTTCATGAATTAAATTAGACTACTAGAGGAAAAAATGGAAAAGAAATGAGAGCTATGGGAGAAAGAATTGGAAAGGGAATTAGCTTATTGCAAGAACAAAATCTGGCTTAAGCAGGGTTGAAAATTAGAATGGGCCAATGTTTTTTGAAAAAAGAATTTTTTTTAAATAGCAAAAGACTAAAAGAAAGAAGAAGATGAGGCAGAGCCGAGATGGTGGCGTGCAAATAGGGACTCACTTGAGCTCTCCCCCAAATTCCTCCAAACACCTGTAAAAATGACTCTAAACAAATTTTCAAGCTACAGAACCCATGAAATGACAGAGTGAAACAAGTCTCCAGCCCAAGATGGCTTCGATGGTCTCTGGGAAGTGTCTATCACACCATGCTGGGAGTAGAGTGCAGCCCAGTGTGGGCAATGCCAGGACAGACCAGGCTGGAGCAGACCAGGCAGAACAGGCCTCAGGGCACTGAATCACTAGCAGCTGTGACAGACTTCTCAACCAACAAACACCAAAGACAACTTAGCAGGTCAGTGGGAAAATTGTTGGACCTGAGTGAGAGAAGGGCGAGATCCAGGCCCAGCCCAAGGGCAGCAGAGGTGGTTGCAGCTGCTGTGGCAGCAGCAGCAGCTTCTTCTGGAGCTCCAGGTCCACAGATGGTATGGGGCAATCAAGCAGCTGATCAGAGTGGAAATTCAGGGATCCCTTTGCTTTCACTGAGAGAGAATTCTCTTGCTTTAACCTGTTTTGTATCTGGGTTGGTGGTCTTTGAGGGAGGAGGAGTGCTGGTTTGGCAGAGCTTGTGGTGGCTGTGGAGAGGGAGTCCTCCTGGTAGTTATATGGCAGAAAGGAGTGCTTACACTCACAGACCAGAGCACAGACCAGGAGAGGAGTATCATAACACCTATAAGTAGCTCTGAAAATAGCAGCACAAAACCCCTGAAGCTTGGAACAGAGCAGGAGAACCTGAGTTCAAATCCAGCCTCAAATACTTGACACACTTACTAGCTGTGTGACCTTGGGCAAATCACTTAACCCCAATTGCCTTTTTTTATTATGGGGTTTCACTTTACTGTAATGGGGGCTTCACATAGCCATGACTAGCAGATTTCCCTTTTTTGTAAATTAGCACTGTAAACATGAATAACCATCCCAAAGCCGACTGACAGAGGCAACACAGTAAAACTCAAGCCCCTGAATATAAAATAAAACATATACATATAAAGTAGAATACCTCCATGGCAACAGCAGGTTCTGAAATAAAACATTTAGCACAGGATTCAATGGACAGGAGGTCTTCTGATGACAGAAAGAAAACAAAATCAAACCAAGATTGGCCATTTTGGTTCCTAGTGAGATACCTCAAACTGGCAAGTAACTAAAATGTGGGAAGGTACAAACAATCATCAGTAACCAGTGATCAGAAGCCATTGTGGGCTTTTCTCTGCTGCCACAGAGATGCCACACCTGATGCTGGACAAATATGGTAACTGGGATCCAGAAAAGGGAGTTCCTAATGGGCTGTCTTATCCTTTTCCACACAAAACCAGTCTCTGCTGTAAAGTACATATGCACCAAAGAGAAAGGAACATCAAAGTTCGAGGTCTAAAATTTCTAATTTCCTTCCATAGACTCTGAAAGCAGTTATATCCTGACAAAGAGCTCAAAAGTCAAGTAATTGGATGGGAAAATGAGCAAATAATGTAAAAGGACTCAGACTATAGGATCTTACTTTGGTGACAAAGAAAATCAAAATATAGAGTCAGAAGAAGTCAACAAAGTCAAAGATCCTACATTGAAAGCCTCCAAGAAAAATATGAATTGGTCTCAGGCCATGGAAGAGCTCAAAAAGGATTTGGAAAGTCGAGTAAGAGAAATAGAAGAAAAATTGGGAAGAGAAGTGAGAGTGATGCAAGAAAATCATGAAAAATGAGTTAACAGTTTGCTAAGGGAGACTCAAAAAAATACTGAAGAAAATAACACCTTAAAAATTAGACTAACCCAAATGGCAAAAGAGCTCCAAAAAGCCAATGAGGAGAAGAATGCCTTAAAAGGCAGAATTAGCCAAATGGAAAAGGAGGTCCAAAAGACCACTGAAGAAAATACTGCCTTAAAAATTAGAATGAAGCAAGTGGAAGCTAGTGTTTTTATGAGAAATCAAGAAATTATAAAACAGAACCAAAAGAATGAAAAAAAAATGGAAGACAATGTGAAATATCTCATTGGAAAAACCACTGATCTGGAAAATAGATCCAGGAGAGATAACTTAAAAATTATTGAACTACCTGAAAGCCACGATCATAAAAAGAGCCTAGACATCATCTTTCAAGAAATTATCAAGGAAAACTGCCCTGATATTCTAGAACCAGAGAGTAAAACAGAAATTGAAAGAATCTACCAATTGCCTCTTGAAAAAGATCCCAAAAAGAAAGAAGACAATTTGAAGTATCTCACAGCAATAAAAATTGAACTGGAAAACAGAGCTAGGGAGAGAAAAAGGTAGTAAATCTAAGGATCATTGTGAGCCATGATAAAAAAAAAAAAAGCATCAACATCGTATTTCAAGAAATTACAAAGGAAAATTGCCCCAATATCTTAGATCCAGAGGGTAAAATGAAATCAAAGAATCCACCAATAACCCCCTGAAAGTAATCCCAAAATGAAAATTCCAGGAATATTATAGCCAAATTCCAGAGCTCCCAGGTCAAGAATAAAATGTTGCAAGAAGCCAGGAAAAAATCCCAAATTCTAACAATTTAAACATTGTAGAGCCACAGTCAGGATAATATAAGAGTTAGCAGCTTCTAGAGTAAAGAATTGGAGGGCTTGGAATATGATATTCTAGAGAGCAAAGGAGCTAGGATTACGACTAAGAATCATCTACCTAGAAAAACCGAGTATAGTCTGTCAGAGGCAAAAATGGATATTTAATGAAATAGAGGATTATATCATTAAGGCAGAATTCATAACTTTAAAGATAACCATGAATATACTTGAATGGTCCAGTATTGCAGGATATAAGGAATTCTCTAAGTAGAAGGCAGAGGAGTTAAAGCATTTATTGAAACTCGAAAGTAGCAGACCCATGGACCAGTGTCCCCAATTCGACATCCTGGCAAGAACCTTCCAAAACCAGTATGCCCATCTCACAATAGTGACCAGGAGGCCACAGAAGAACATTATGACAGCAAGCCAAGCCATAGTGGTGCTTCCTCCCCAACTCCAGGGCTTTCCAGCAAGAAAACCACCCACTGGCCTCAAGCCCCTGCTCAGCACTCTCCGGTCTCTGCAAGAGTCAGTCCTGCCTTTTTGTAGCACCTGCCGCTGTTACTGCTTCCGCCACAATCTCCAAGCTGTGTTCTGGCTAGCCGACTGCTTCCTCTCTGCTTCAGCTCTTAACTGCTCTTAGCAACTGCCTCTCCAACTGCCTCTTAGCTCTGCTCCAACTGTTCAGCAAGCTCTTCCCACCACAGGCTTCCATTGGCTCCAGTCCTAGCCACTTCCCCCCTAGCCACTTCCACCCTGAGAGCCCTGCCCCCAAAGCCCACTCAAATTGGTGAGGAAGATCTTCCCATTCACTGATTGCCTTTACAAAGACTTTCAAGCATTCTTGATGAGACCAGAAAATTTGATAGTCAAAAAGAAGGCTCAAGAGAAGCATAAAAAGGTAAAAATGAAAGAGTAATCATAAGAGACATAATGGAGTTAAACTATTTACATTCCTATATGAGAAGATGATACATGTAACTCCTAAGAACTTTATCATTATTAAGGCAGTTAAAAGCATTCTGCATAGATGGAGATGCATGGATGTAAGTCAATTATGTTGAGGTGATCAGGGATGAGAAAGAGAGACATACTAGGGAGAAGGGGGAAAGGAACAAGTAGAGTGAGGCAAACTTTCTCAAATAAAGGAGGTACACAAAGAAGAGCTTTTATAGTGGTGGGGAAAAATGAAAGCATGGCAGGCACATGGGTGCTTGAACCTTACTCGCATGGGAATTGGTTTAAAAAGGAAAGAATGTGTGTGTGTGTGTATGTGTATGTGCACGCACATATATATGTAAAATACATATACAAATATGTACACGTGTGTATGTGTATACACATGCCTCTAGGTATAGAAATCTCTCTTACCCATAGGAGGAGAAAGGGACAAGAGATATGGGGGGGGAATAACAAGAAGGGACTGTAGTAGTAATTAGATTTGAAGATCTTTCCCCTTATTAATAGGCGATGTGACCTGCTTACTGTCACAGGAAGCCAAAGTTACATGGTGGGAGGAGCTTCCTGACAGGAAAAGGAAGTTATATCACAAAAAATGCTGAGAGAGAAAAAAGATGTTATGGCTGCTACTGGCTGTTAATGGCTGCCCTCGTGATTGTTAGAACTGAACAGCCTGACTTAGCTGTACTGTGATTTTGTTTTGGGGGAAGACCCCACAAGGGCCTCGGAGAGGTTTTGGGATGAGGCTCCATGTTGTGATATTCTGTATTGAATGTTTTGGGTTCCTTGCTGTTATGATAAAGTGGGCTGACTGTCTGTGGGAGCTGAGCATTTGGTTATAGGATATGGTTCTCTGGTGTCTGAATAAATGATTTACTTCTTCTACCGTCTATGTGGAGAGTCTTGTACCCTTTGCTTGTCTTGGCATTTTGACAATTATCATCTAGGTTGTTATTATTGCCTTACTGATACAGGGACAAATTAGGGGAGGCAGTGCTTGCAAGCAAGATAGACTTTTGAGGAGGGACAGGATAAAAAGAGATAGAAAGAAGGATAAATAGAAGTAAATGGGAGGGAGGCAGTGGTGGGATTCAGCCAATTGGCACTAGTTCAGCAGAACCAATACCTAATTATATGTGGAGTTCAGTGAACTGGTTCTTAAAATGGCACTTGTAATCAGGGTTCTCTCTAAGGTGGGTGCCTGGGCAGCCTCCCAAAGTAGAAATCACAAATATATATTCCCTGCCCCCCCAAAGGTGGTGCTGTGTCCTGGCCCAGGAATGGGGTCCAGGATGGAGGCACAGGGGAAAGCAGTAATGCATTAATGAGGTGCCAGCATGAGATGGAAGGAGGAAGGGTAGGGGAGAACCAGGTCTGGGATGGGAGGGCTGTCTACATCTGCAGCAGAAGCTGCTGCTGGGTGGGGGGTGGGGGAGGAAGGAGGAGAACAGAGGGGTGATAGCAGCAGCAGCAGAGGCTGTGACAGGCTTAGACCCTCCCCTGCTCCTTCCCTCTCCATCTCTTCCTGAATGAATCACCCACCAAGCAGTGCCTTCAGGGGCCAGCAGGGAAGCTAGAGGTCTGGGACATTTTTAGCGTAAAGGCTAGAAAAAGCAAGCAGTTACTTTGGGCTTCCTCCCAGGGCCTTCTGCCTCCTGCCCGCTTGCCACTCCTACTGTACCTAGCATGAGGAAGCAGAAGGTGCTTGTGGTGGAAGCCACCCAACACATGGCCTCCGCTGCCCCCACACCTCCCAACTCTCTGTCCCTTACATACCTGGTGGCCTGGCTTTTCCTGACCCTGCTCTCTTCACCAGTACCCTTGTTGTAATCAGCCTGCCTCTTTCTCCCTAGGTCTGAGCCCTGACCAGAGCTAGTCCCACCTGATCCTGATGACTGAGGGACCCTTGGGTCATGGAAATCAAGGATGCCAAGAGCTCAGAGGGAGTATTCCATGGGGGGCAGGAGGAGGGGGGCTGGGGGGGGGGATGTGCTAAAAAGTCAGATTATCTTTGGTGCCTCGGCTGCTCAAGAGAAGCTCTAACTTTTTCCCTGGCTCTGAACTCACCTTAATCCTGATGTCTCTAGGTCTCAGGATGGTGTTGGCTGACTCCTGGCAGAAGTTGGGCCGGCGCGTCCATGGGTACAACAACCCCATGTATACAACCCAACACAAGACCAAACACACTCACACACACACACACATACACACACACACATGCACACACACACACAAACACACAAACATACAAACACATACATACACATTAAGACACATTCACCAACATTCACTCACACACATACACATTTATACACACTCACAAATACACATCCACACAGTCACAGACTCATACATTTACATATGTTCACTTACACACTCACACATTCACACACACATATACAAACTGACACAGAGACTATACATATTCTCATACACACACACACACATACACACACACGCACATTCATACATATTCACCAACATTCACTCAACGGTCATTAGGGCAGAGAATTGGTTGTTAACTTATTTGAATCCCACCACTGGCAGGAGGAAAATGACTGGTTAGCGATTATAACTGTGAATATGAATGAGATGAGCTAATGCAAAGAATAGAAGCGGATAGCAAAATGTATTGGAAACCACAATCTAATAATATGTTGTATACAAGAGATACACTTGGGACAGAAAGACACACACAAGTTAAAATGAAGGGCTGGAGAAGAGACTATTATGCTTCAGAAGAAGTGAAAAGGGAAGGGCTGGTAATCATGATCTCAGATAAAGCAAAATTAAAATTATACCTAATTGAAGGAGATAATGAGGGAAAGTACATTGTGATAAAAGATATGATAGACAATGAAATAATATTTTTAAAAATTTACGGCAAGTTTCTCTGATAAAGGCATAGTTTCTCAAATATATAGGAAACTGAGTCAAATTCATAAAAATAAGAGACATTCCCCAATTGATATATGGTCAAAGGATATGACCAGGCAGTTTTCAAAAGAAGATACCAAAGCTACCTATAGTGATATTAAAAAATGCTTTAAATAACTATTGATTAGTGATTTGATTAGAGAAGGGCAAATTAAAACAACTCTGAGCTAGTACTTCACACTTATTAGAAAAGAAAATACTGGAAGGGATGAGGGAAAATTGGTATATTAATGAATGGTTGGTGGAGTATTAAACTCATCCAACCATTCTGGAGAACAACCTGCAACTATGTCCAAAGGGCTATAAACCCATGCATACCCTTTGATCCAGCAATACTGCTGCTAGGCCTATACCCCAAAGATATCAAAGAAAAAGGAAAAGGCACAGTGTACAAAGATATTTATAGCAAGTCTTTTTGTGGAGGCAAAGAATTGGAAATTGAGGGAATGCTCAACAATTGGGGAATGGCTAAACAAGCTGTGGTATATAATTGTGAAGGAATACTACTATGCTATAAAAAATGACAATGGGGGTGGTTTCAGAAAAACATGGCAAGGCCTTTATGAACTGATACAAAGTGAAATGAGAAGATTAAAGAGATCATTGTGCACAGTAACAGCCATGTTGTAACAATGATCAACTGTGAAAGACTTGGCTACTCCGATTAAGACAATTCCAAAGGATGCATAATGAAAGAAATGTTATCCATTTCTAGAGAGAGAACTGATGAACTCTGAGTACAAAGTGAAGTATAATTTTCTCATTTTCTTTCTTTTTTTACTTTGTTTTGCAATATGGCTAATATAGAAATATATGATTTCACGTGTATAATTGATACCATATTGTTTGCCTTCTCAGGAAATTGAGAAAGGGTAGAAGGGAGAGAATCTAGAATTCAAAATTTAAAAAGAAAAGAATGTTAAAATAAATAATATTTTAAAAAAAGAAAAAAAATTCATTGTAAAAAACTACCTAGACCTTTTAGAGCCAGAGGGCAAAGTCAAATTTGAAAGAATCTATCACTCACCTCCTGAAAGAAATGCCAAAATGAAAACTCCCAGGAACATTATAACCAAAATTTAGTGCTTCCAGATCAAAGAAAAAAATAGATGTAGCCAGAAAGAATGAATTCAAGAACCAAAGAGCCAGCAAGACTCTTTATTGCATCATATTATTTAGCAGTCACCACCATAAAGGAGCTTGGAATAAAATATTCTGGAAGACAAAGTAAATAGGCTTAAACAACCAAAATAACTTGCCCAGCACAACTTATTGTAATTCTGCAGAGTTAAAAACTGGCTCTTTAATGAAATAGAGGACTTCCAAGCATTTCTAAGGAAAAAATCAGAATTTAGTAGGAGCTTTGAAATACAAACATCACAATGAATAAAAGCCTTGAAAGGAAAATTATGAGCAATAGAAAGGAGATGTATAATGATAAGGTGCTAGTATTCTACTCAGAGAGAAGAAAGAAATCACTTTTCACAAGCCTAATGTCTTCAAAAGATATTGAGAAAGTCAAATAAGAAAAACTGAGATCTGGGGGTGGACTCAAACGTAGATCTCCAGACATCTAGTATGAGTTACTTTCCACTGATGTTTCTTTTTTCTTTACTGAACAGGTGACACTGGCATACAGCTAACAGATGAGAATTTCTCTGTATAGAGGCATAAATACTCAAACAATAAGATAATTAAGGAGACAGAGGGGATTTGTTGACTAGGCAACCCTTGATTAGTTAAGTTTACCCAACTCAATTAATTAGACTATAGAATGTAAGGGGCTGGTACAGCTGGTAAAGTCCCTTTCAGATTCTAAGTGCATCACATTATACTTTGTTTTTTTTTTTTGCATGAAAAAAAAAACTTTTTTACTTTTGAACATCTATTTTTTAAAACCTTGAGTTCCAAATTCTCTCCGCTCTTCCCTTCCCATCCACCCTCCCTAAGAAGTCAAGCAATTCAACATAGGCCACATGCATATCATTATGTATAAC
>JAQQSZ010010981.1:0-12366 GCA_028646595.1 Phalanger gymnotis
ATTTGTTTAAGGGCTCTTGAGATGGTGTTGATGAGGAAACTCTGGGCAGCTGTAGCTAAGGAGCCCTCCAGCTTGTAAACCCAGATGCTGAGACTTTGTTGAACTCTGGTAACTATGTATTGGGATTTGAATCAGACAAGGTCTGTCTGTTCAAGTTTGTAATTTGCTTGTATTTTGCTCTGAAGCTCAGGGTGCTGGCTTTTTCCCCTGAACTAAGTGAATGATATTTGTGTGCTGAATTAAAGTAAGCTTGCCAACCCCTTAACCTTGCTCTCCTTATTAAGGCAGATCAAAAGAACCTGTGATTTTGCAGTGTGCTGGAAGCTTTCTGGGTGCTGGCTGTGGGTGGATCTGGACCCCCCCCAGAAGCTGCTAGCCAGATTGTGGAAACAGTACCTAAACACACGTCTGCGTGTGTGTCCATGTCTGTGTCTGTGTGTGTCCGTGTGTGTGTGTTTAGTATAGAAAGAAGAATAAAATGATTGAGGTGGCACGAGGCACTGGTGGGATCATATAGAAAGTGGTTTAGCTGATAAGTCTTGGGGAAAACGAAGGATTTAAGAAGTGATGGTGAAGGGTAGAGGGCATTCCAAATATGGGAGAGCCTGTGCCAAAGTGTGGAGATGTGAGATGGAGTATCATATGTGAGGAACAGAAAGGACAACTAGCCTGGACGGCAAAATGAATGAAGAGGTATATTGCATAACAAAGATGACAGATAGATAGATAGATAGATAGATAGATAGATAGATAGATAGACAGACAGACAGACATTGATATTGACATATGTATAATATACATATCTCAAAATTGAAAAGGTTAACCAGGCGTAGGTTTGAGGAACTTTATTGTTAAACAGAGTAGTTTATGCTTGATCCTAGAGGCTATAAGAAGTGGGGAAGTAACATGGTACAACCTGCATTTTACGAATTAATATGACACCTTTTGCAGGATAGATTAAAGCAAAGAGAGACTTGTGTCAGGGAGTCCAGTGGTTGCTTTTGCTAGTCCAAGTGAGAGGCGATAAGGGCTGCAGTCAGGGTTGCGACTGTGTGAGTGGAGAAAAGGTAGGAACAACAAAATTTGGAAACTGAATGGATTCGTGGGGTGAAGGAGAGTTCAGCTGAGAAGTCAGGGAGAACACTGAGTTTGTGAATCTGTGAAGGTTCGTGCTGCTTGAGACAGAATGAAGAAGTTTAAAAGAGGAGTATATATAATAGATGTAAATTATTGCTATTATTTATCTTGCTCTCATCTATCTGATGTAGTTTAGATAGAAATGACCCCAGGAAAAGCTGCTATGCTATTATTTTATATTTAATGTTTTTTCAAACTACTGGAGGATAAAATAATAGCTTTTTGTAATTGAATGAAAGTATTAGGATGTAAGCCCATCTTCCAAGGGCTCTCTGAAAGCAACTTCCAGAGAACTTCAGTAGCAGAAGAATGAAGGTGGTGCTATGCTTCTAGGTCTCTGTATTTTGAAAGCTTTTCATTCCATATAGCTTGAAGATTGTGTGCATTTGGTATGGTGACATCTGTCAAAATGTTGTTCTTAAATTTCTGTGGTTCAATGTTATGTCTGGAAAATTATAGACAACCTGTTTGTCTATAATAATGGTCCAGTTAGAATATAGTTTATTTGTTGACTTCTCAAGGATATTTTGAAGTCTGTATTTGTAGTTAAGGAATTTATCTTTAGTTTATAAAAGAAGCAATGTTCTGAAAAATAATCTTAGCTGCCAGATTGTTTCTTGTTAGGCATTCAGTAGGTGCTAAAGTTTTATGGCCTATACTGAGTAATGTGTTGCACGGTTTCTGCCATTTCCTTACATAATCTTGATTGTGCGTCAATTGTAATTAATGCAATTATAAATATCATTGTAATCATTGATCGATAAATCCCAAATCTTTAATCTACAAATTCTGGTGGTGATGAAATGATCATAAGTTATCATTTTCTCTTTGCTTAAACAAATCTGCATAATTTAGCCATTTCTTTGATATTTCTTTGTCATCACATTGTTGGCTGAGTTCTTGTGAGTGTCCTGCAAGACAGCCCCTTTAAGCTCTTTCCTGGTTTACAGGATCCATCCAGAAGTAGGCTACTTTGAGTTACAATCAACAAATTCGGTTGTATATCTATTGGCATCCTATTTACTCTGTCTCAAGGGTATTTTTCTAGTTTTTAACCTATTTATAATGTATTCAGAAAATACCTATCAAATCTCTTCTTCCTTTTTCAATGAGGAACTCATTCCATAGTTATCATACCATAGTGTGCTCTGAGTTTTGTTCATAATAAACAGGTTTTTCTCAAGATACTTTCCAAATCTGTATCGTCAGTTTTATATTTCCATGTCTTTTATTAAGACTGATATTACATAGTCATTAATTACTTTAGACCCATTCTTCCCATCGAATTTTGATTTCAGTAAGTCTTCTAGGCTCATAGACTATAACTGGAAAAGACCCCAGAGGTCATCTAGGACAACTTCACTTAACAAATGAGAAAATAAAGAGGCCAAATGACTTGCCTGAAGTTACACAGGTAGTAAGTGGCAGAACCAGGATATGAATTCACATCCTTGGACTCAAAATCTGATTATTTTTCTACTCTTTTAACATACCGATTCACATATTTCTCTTCAGTAATTTAATTCTCAATGTATCTTGCTTGGAATAGTTCAAAGTATTTGCAGGCATTGGCTTTGCCAATTGCTTCAATTTGACCTCTAGATTGAAGCTTGGAGCTAACTATCACTTTTCCTTAATGTACATTAAGAATTTTACATTGATTGAGCTCAAATGGCAATTGATACAAATGATGAAGCTGATGATTAAATATTTGATACAGTTACAAATATTACTGTAATCTCTGATCACTAAATGCAGTAGCCTTAAGAATAACCCATCTGTAATTTCTAGTCATGAAGATACAATCATGAATTATCAAAGAAGAATCAAAAGGCCTTTCTTGGGGGGGGATATTTACATGAACTCAGCATTATATCTACTGTGTGTAATATACTGTGCTCAGCATTGTGCAATATACAAAGACAAATAAGACGTAGCCTCTGTTTGTGAGGAATAGCCTAATTGGAGAGACAAGGCACATGTGCACCATACTAACAATACAGGATGTACAGGATATGCTGAGTGCCTTGAGAGAGATACAAACCAAGCGCTGTTGGGAGGAGTTGAAAGGAAGGAGATCCCACCCATCTCTGGGAGATCAAGTAAACCTTCCCAGAGTTGGCAGCATTTGAGATGGGCCTTGAAGGATGAGTATGGTTTTGAGAGATAGTGCTTAGTAGGGTACTCTAGGCAGACAGAGCAGCTTGAGAAAAGACAGAGAAGGAAGAAAAATACAAGCTAGGTTCAGAAAGCGCATAGTCCAATATGGCTGAAATGTAGAGTATCTGTAATGAAACAGGGCCTAAAAGTGTTAGTTAGGGCCAAAGCCCCATGCTTTGGAGTATTGACTATTACATTGTGTGATGACCAACTTTGATAGACTTAGCTCTTCTAGCAATGGAATGATCTAAGATAATTTCAAAAGACTCATGATGGAAAATGCTACTGACATTCAGAGAAAAAACTATGGAGTCTGAATACAGATCGAAACATACTATTTGCTCTCTTTTTTCTTGTAGTTTTTCCTTTTGGTTCTGATTCTTCTTTACAACATGACTAATGTGGAAATATGTTTAATGTGATAGCATATGTATAGTTTATGTCAGATTTCATGTCATCTTGGGGAGGGGAGAAGGGAGGGAAGGGGGAAATTTAGAACTCAAAATCTTATAAAAGTGAATGTTGAAAACTAAAAATAAATATTTTTAAAGAGTATTGACTTTGACAGGTAATGGGAACCATAGAGTTTTTTTAATTAGGGAAATGATGATCAGTGCTATCTATATGTCCTACCTAGGGCAGTACCTGAGGTACTTAAAGGTTGGGTTTCCTAGAGTAATACAGCTTGTAAGTATTTGAGATAGCATTTGAATCTAGGTCTTTGAGACTTCAACCTGGCCCTCCTTCCATTGGGCCTAGTACTTCTTTACTTTCTGGATACTGTTTTTTTTGTTAGTTCAGTCATGTGACACTATCGATTCATATTGAGTTTGTAGTCTATTTAATTCCTTAATCTTTTCCAAATGAACTGTTTTCTAGACAGGCCTCCCCCACCCCCCATTATGGGTTTTCTTCAGTTGACCTTCTAAATGACCTTCTGGTCCAGAAGTTTTAAACCTGGGTGACTGGGAAACCAGCTATGCTATTAATAGGGATAGGGAAGTGAGAAAGAGGGACTGGTTTCAGGACAAAAACAATGAACCAAACATGAACCAGTCAACAAAAAGTTCAGGGAAATGGTAGATTGTATCCTATGGCCTCAAATTCTGCTGGGGAAGTTGACCCTAGTGAGAAAGGATCAGTGATGTGTCAACTCATACGTAGCTCTCAACAACTGATTGTTAAATCTGGGCATTTATGCTTCAGAAATCAGTAAATGCTACAAATTAGGGATTGATTTATTGCTTTGTTGATTTTTCTAGACTTACAGTAATGATTGAAATGTTAATAAGGAAGATTAAACTTAAAAGTGTGTCGTGCATACTTTTTTTTTTTTCCAAAGCTGGTTGTTAAACATTTATTAGCATACTCTGGGGTTAGGCGCTCTTAAGAAATAAATTCCAAAAACAAAAACACAAACGATTCCCATGAAGAAGAAAAATGGGGACATCACCCAAAGTGCCTGATAAAAAAGCATAGCAAACTCAGGAACCAAATAAGAATTTTCCAAAGACATGTATAGAGGATAGAATCCAGGATGAATAACGGAAAATGTCACAATTCTCTAAGAATAATGCAAAAACAGAGCTGAGAATGAGCTGAGCCTCATAATAAATGTTAGGAATAAAACAAAAGATATTTTTTGGGAGAAGATAGAGATCAAAGAAGTTATACAACTGCTGTTGCGGGGGTGGGTAGTATAAGTGGTATGATGATAATATATGAAAGAGAGAAAGTAGAATTACTAGACTCTTATTCGGCTCTTGTTGATTCTCTTCCACAGAGAACAACCTTTGGATTGAAAGGACAGAGCAAAAACGTAAACTGCGAATTAGAGCTGAAGAAAACTGAGGTGATGGAGGGAGAGCATATTGCCGCCCTCAAGGTATTCAGATCACCAGGCATAGATGACCTATATAATCCCAGTGGAGTGAAAGAGTCGAATGATGTGATTGCTGAATTGCCATCAGCAATAACTGAAAAAATTGTGGGCAAGGGAAGAGATGCTATAAAAGTGGAGGTGCGTACATTGGTCCTAAATTTCAGAAAAATGAAGAAGGCAGAATCTTCAAATTATAACCCAATGAGTTTGACTTTAATTCTTAGCAAAGTTCTGGAATGAGTTTTTTAAATTAAATTAATTTTTTTGTTATATTTTAAGTCCAGAATTGTTTCCCTCCCTACCTACCCAGCACTGGAGAAGGCTACCATTTGACACAGATGTATGTACGTATGTATGCATGTGTGTAAAACCTCACTGCACATGCTTCTATTTATCAGTTCTTTTTCTGGAGGTGGATAGCATCTTCTTTCCTAGGCCCTTTGTAGCTGATTTGAATATTTGTAATACTCAGGATAGCTTACTTGTTATTAGTTATTCTTTGAACAATGTTGCTGTTTCTACATACAACATTCTCTTGGTTCTGCTCATTTCACTCTTCATTATTTCATGCAAGTTTTTCTATGTTGGAATGTGTTGTTAAAGGGCTTGTGAAAGTATAAAAAAGAGAAGCATCCCTTACGAAGAACCATTTCACAAAGAATGGCTAAGCAGACTACTCGGATTTTCTTTTTTTGACAGGATTAGTGACTGGTGGATAGATCAAGGGAATACTGTAGATAAGTATATCTGGATTTCAGCCAGACATTTGACAAAGTTTCTTATGATATCCTTGTTGGACAAGTTGGAGAGTTGTGGGCTAGGCGATAGTACAGTTAGGTGGATTTGGCACTGGTTGAATGATTGGACTCAAGGAGTAGAAATTAATGGGTGTATGTCAACCTGGAGGTGGGTTTTTATTAAAATGCCTCAGGCATCTGTCCTTGGCTCTGTGCAGTTCTACATTTTTTATCAATGATTTGGATGAAGGTATGGATGGCATGCTTATCAAATTTGCTGATGACAAGAGGCTGGGAGGGAGAGTTAACATGTTATATGACAGAATCAGGATCCAAAAAGTTCTCATATGGCTAGAGTAAGGTGCCACCTCTAATGAGATGAAATTTGATAAAAATCATTTAAATCCCTATATGTGGGTTCAAAAAATTAACTGCATAAGTACAGGACGGGGTAGGTGTGGGCAGAAAGTAGATTGTGTGAGAAAAATCCAAGGCTTTCAATAAACTGTATGCTCAATATGTGTTGATAATATGACAAGGCAGTCAAAAAATCTAATGCTATTTGAGGTTAAATTAATAGAGGCATGATGTCCAGACAAGAGGTGTCATGGTCCCACCACTCTGCCCTTGTCAGACTACATCTGGAGTGTTGTGCTCAGTTGTAGGAGGGACACTGGCAAATTGGAGCATTTCCAGATGGTGAGATGACTAGAAACTGTGCCATATAATGATGAGTCGAAGGGACTGAGAATATTTAGCCTAGAGAAGACTTACGGGGCAATGGAGGCATATAGCTGTCTGCAAATGTTTGAAGGGTTGTCATGTAGAAGGATTAGATTCGTTCAACATGGCCCCAGAGAGAAGAACTAGGAACAACTGGTGGAAATTGCTAAGTGGCAGGTTTTGGCTCAATGGAAAATTTCTTAACAATTAGGGCTGTCCAAAAGTGGACTGTCCAATCTTGTAAGATTATGCATTTTCCATCCCTGGAGAACTTTTAAGCAGTACCTGAACAATCATTTATTGGGGATGTTGTAGAGGGTATTTCTTTTTTGGTGAAGTTTGGACCAGATTACTTCTAAGGTCCTTTCTAACTCTGAAATTCTGTGATTCATCTACATACTTAAAGCTTTGAAGCTGAAAAGGGAATGCTAACATGTTGGATGAGAGTCAAGATAAAAAAAAAAAGAAAACCCTAACCCTTGGCAGGCGAGAATGATGGGCCAAATCTAATAAAATGAAATTTAATAGAGATGAATGTAAAATCTTGCACTTTGGTTCAAAAAAAAATCAACTTAACGAGGACAAGATGTAGGAGGCATGGTTAGAGAATAGATCATGTGAAAAAGATTTTGGTTTTTTAAGCGACTTCAAATACAATATGAATCAGCGGTGCAATATGACAGCTAATGTGAAGATAAACTGGATTATGAGAGACATAGACTGGCATGGAGGGGGAGATGGAGGAGTCTCCCTGGTCAGAACACACCTGGAATATTATGTTCAGTTGCGGGAACCACTTTTTAGGAAGAGCATTGACAAAATGGAATGCATTTGGACAATGATGATGGGGAGAGTATTGGAGACCATGCTAGAGGACGACTGAATAAACAGGAGATGTTGAGCTTGCAGAAAAGAAGGTGAAATGAAAACTTGATAGTTCTCTTCAAGCATTTGAAGGACTGTCATATACAAGATAAATTAGGTTGGTTCTCTTTTGTCCCAGAAAGCTGAACTAGCAGCCACAGGAGGGGGTGAGGTGGGGAAGTTAGGTGACTTTCTTTTCTAAAGCTATTATCCTAAGTGGCAAAGAGGAAGATTTGACCTTGATGTAAGGAAACATTCTCTAGTAATTAGAAAGGGCCAAAAATAGAGCCAGATGCCTTGGAAGTTAGAGGGACCCCATCGCTTGTGATCTTTTAATGGAGGCCAGATAACTGCTTGTTAGAGATACGGTAGAGGATAGTTTTGATCAGTAACAGGTTGAATTCTGAGGCAGCTCCCATTAAAGGACAGAATGAAGTATACAGAGAAGTATGAAGGGCTGAGCTCTACAGAGCTTTATAAACTTTAGGGTTGGAGATATTAGATCTTCAAGAAATACTTGAATGAATTTCATCACTTCTGTAGCTGTAGTCCCATAGGCTTAATTCTCATCTCTATGTAGATGACTCTGGAATCTATATAACTAGTCACAATTCCTGCCTCCCCCAGTCCCAGCCTAATTCCACATCTTCAGCCACATGCCAGTCCCTTAATCTTAGCATGGCACAAACTCACCTCATGTTCTCACAGAAAAAAATTGAATAAAGGTATATATGGTCTGCTTATCAAATTTGCAGAGGACAAGAAGCTGAGAGGGATAGTTAACAGAGTTAACAAGTTAAACGACAGAATCGGGATCTGAAAAGTTCTCAAAAGGATAGATAGAGGAAGATACCGCATTTAATGAGATGAAATTTAATGGAAATAAATTTAAATCCCTACACGTAGGTTCAAAAAATCAAACATACTTCTCTATACTCTTTATTCTGTACAGGATGATGTGTGTGTGTGTGTGTGTACGTAATGAGATAATAGTTTGTATAAGAAAATCTGGAGGTTTTAGAAGACTTCATGCTCACTGTGTCAATAATGTAACATGGTCACTTCCTAATTTCTGTTGTTGGCAGCCACCATCCTCCCAGTCTCTAAAGCTCATTCATCTTTAATTCTTCCCCTTTTGCTTCTCTAGTGACTCTTACCTTACCAACCTATTGCCAAGTGCTGTTGGTCCTGCTTCCAAAACGTCTGTCTAATCTGTCCCATCCACTCTACTCAATGCCAGCAGCCTAGTTTGGGTCCTCATTATCCCTCACCTGGTCTACTCTAATAGGCTCTTAGCTAGCCTCATTGCTTCCAGTGTGCCCTATTTTTAATTCATAAACCCTAGATTTTAGGGCCTTAATGAGTCCTAAGCTTAGATTTGTAAAACTTATTCACAGAAGATGGAAAGAGAGGAAAGTGATAGAGGACAAATGCAAAAGTGTGGCAGGGATAATTAAAGAATCACCCCAGGAGCGCTAAGCTCCGCACTAAAGCTAAGAATGAGCTGGGGTTGGTGAGGACGGCTAGGGTTTACAGAAAAGAAGTTTCGTTTTCCAGCTATATTCGAGAAAAGAGAATAGAAGGAAGAAGAGGCCCACTGTTCATGGTGGATGAGATGAGGATGACTGACAACAGCCAGAAGACAGAGATGGTTCATGCCTATTTTGCTTCTGTTTTCTCCACCACTGGATGACATATCAGCAACGGATAGTAGGGAATACCCAAAATAAGGAAGATAGCAAGAAAATAAACAAGTCCTTAGCTTTTTGATCAATTCAAGTCCTATAGCCCAGATTAATACATCATTGGGTACTCAGAGGATGGACAAATGTGAAAGATGTGTCAAATTCTGCAAGATCATAGAGAATACAAGTGCCAAAGGACTGAATTAGGACCTTCAACAAAAGGAGAAGGGCATCATACTTGTGAACTACAGGCCAGGGAGCTTGACTTGGATTTCTGAGAAATTTTGTCAACAAGATGATTAGTGCACATCTAGAAATGGAAAGAGTGGGTGGAAGATGTCTTTATCAAGATGAGGTGACTTCAGTCCAACAGTGGGGTATAGCAGAAGAAATGCTGACTTGGGACCCCAATGACCTGGTTCAGACTGAGGTTTATTACCTCTGTGACTATGGGCAAATCACTTCACATCCCTGAGTTTCTGTTTCTGCTCTGTGAAATAGCGGGATTGGTCCAGATGGCCACTGAGGACTCTTCTGTATCTATGATCCCCTTTATCATAGTTTTGCTGACCAAGTAGAGTATGGGAACAGATATTCTTTAGATTTTAGCAGAGTCTTTCAAAAAGTATCTTGTGTTATTCTTGTGGAAAAGATGTGGGCTAGATGACAGTACAATGAGATGGATCTTAGCTTTAGAGCTGGAAGGAACCTGAGAGTCTATTTAGCTCAACCCCATCATTTTACAAATGAGGAAATTGAAGAAGCCCACAGAGATTAAGCGATTTGCCAATGTCTCCCAGCTAGTAATAAGTAGCAGGAGCAGGATCGAGATGCAGACTCTAACTCTGGCACACTTTGCATTGTCACACATTGCCTCTCCAGATCTGGGGCGTCATGGTGCAGTGGAAAAAGTGCCAAACTTTCCCACCCACATTAGAATCATGTGACGAGTTCTAATCCCTGTTCTGCCACTAACTCCATGTGTGAGCTTCCTCTCTTAGCCTCAGACTTCTCATCTATAAAAAAAATAAAAATAAATGAGGAGGTCTCTTCTAACTTGAGATCTATGGTTCTATGATTTGGAATTATTTGAATAGTATATTTAAAGGGTAGTCATTAATAGTTTGATGTTAGTTTGGAAAGAAGTCTTCAATGTGTTGTCCCAGGGATCTACAGTAAAACTTGAGATGTTTAACACTCAATGAATGACTTTCATAAAGTAATAGGCAGTCTCTTTATCGGCTTTGCAGACGATTAATAGCTGAGAGGGATAGCTGATATACCAGATGACAGAGTAAGCCTCCAAAAAGATTGTGACAGGCCAGAATCTAATAAGATGAAAATTAATAGGATATATGCAGAGTCATATATAGTTTCAAGAAATTTTCTTAAGTATCAGAATAGAAGAAGAGTCATTAACTCCAAGTTTGAAAAGGATGGTTTGTTTGTGTTTTTGTTTTTTGTGTTTTTTTAAGAGAACTGCAAGCTTAACATAAGTCAACAGTATGATACGGCAACCAAAAAAAAAATACCCTAGTGTCATCTTCGCCTGCACTAAGAAAAAGATAGCTTCCAGGAACAAGGAGGTTATGATCCCACTGTATTCTGCCAGAGTCAAACCATACCTGGAACACTGTTCAGTTCTGAGTATCGTAGTTTAGAAATGACACTGAGAAGCTGGAGAATGCCTTAAAGAGGGAAGTTAGTCCTCTGAAGAGCCTTGAGCTCATGCCATTAGAGGAAATAACTGGGGATGTTTAGCTGGGAGAAGAAAGAAGATTTGGGAAAATAGGAAAAGTCTCTTTACAAGTCTGAACAGCTATCACATAGAAGAATGATTGGTCTCTTTCTGTTTGACTCTAAACGACAAAGCTAGATGTAATAAATAGACATTGCAAAGAGGTAAATTTTAGTTTGATGTCAAGGAAAACTTCCTAAAATTTAGAACTTTCTTAAAGTGGAATGGGCCCCTTCTGGTGATACTAGATGCCTCTCTCTGAGGGCCTTCAAGTAAAGGCTGGACGACCATTTGTCTGGTGTGTCGTAAGGAAGGTGCACTCTTCACATAGCTTCCCAAATAATCTTCCTAAGGAATAGGTCCAACCACATCTCCCCCACTAAGCAGCTTCCTATTGCCTCTAGGATAAAATGTAAACTCTTCAATGTGGCATTCAAGGCCTTCCCTCATTTGATTCTAATGTATTATTCCATCCCTGTTTCAAAAAACTAGCTTTCATGAATCGTGCTCCAGCCAAATGGACATCTAGCAGAACCATATCACAACCTCAGAATCTTCACCCAAGCTGCCCCATGCCTGAAATTTATACTTTCCTTATCTCTAGAGGCCTTTCAGATTCTCCACCTTCCTTCAAGGTTCAGTTCAGGTACCTATCAGCTCTTTCATGAACCTTTTCCTGATGCCCCTCCCATTAAATATATTCTCTCCTTTTTCAAAATTTCCCAAAACACTTTGAATCTCATATTGCCTTTATCATAACCTACTTGAATCATACTCTTCTAAACACATGCTACAGACCTTCCTCATATCCTCCCTGTAGAATGTTTGTTCCTTGAGAGCTAGATGGTGCAATGGATAGAACATTGACCCCATACTCAGGGAGAGTTCGAGTCGACTTACTAGCTGTGCGAAAGGTTCTACAAGATGTGGTAACACCAAGTAAAACTCTGTGGGGCTAAATCAGGTTGAGTGTAACTGACAGGCCTCAGACCCCTCCATGAACTAGGGGAGCATCTATCCCAAGCATGTGAAGACTTCCCCTGGTGAAATGCATGGATGAAACAATTTGTTCCAACTGCCATGAATGTGACTGAAGCAGGCTCCATGAAGTGCTTAGAGCTTGGTCAGACATGGAAGATGCTGAAATCATCCACTGCATCCTGGGTCATGGCCAGTCATCTTGATTTTTGTCCTGCCACTGGACTCCCATGCCTCTGGAAGAAAGAGCAAGGCTGATGACTTTATGCAGCTCTGCCTCATTTAAACCCAATTCAAGGGGGGCGGAGCCAAGATGGCGGCTGGGAAGCAGTGACTGGAGTGAGCTCCCCACCAAGTCCCTCCAAAAACCTATAAAAAAAATGGCTCTGAACCAATTCTAGAGCTGCAGAACCCACGAAGTGGCAGACGGAAGCAGGGCTCCAGCCCAGGACAGCCTGGATG
>JAQQSZ010010982.1:0-12366 GCA_028646595.1 Phalanger gymnotis
CACTTTCGAAAAGGGACAGGGTCAAGGGAGAAAATTCAATAAAAAGGGATTGGTTAGGAAGAAGCAAAATATAGTTAGTCTTTCACAACATGAGTATTGTGGAAGGGTTACACATAATGATACGCATGTGGCCCATGTTGAATTGCTTGACTTCTTAGGGAGGGAGGGTGGGTGGGAAGGGAAGAGGGGAGAGAATTTGGAACTCAAAGTTTTAAAAACAGATGTTCAAAAACAAAAAAAAAATTTTCATGCAACTAGAAAATAAGATACACAGGCAATGGGGTATAGAAATTTATCTTGCCCTACAAGAAAGAAAGGGAAAGGGGGATGGGAGGGGAGTGGGGTGACAGAAGAGAGGGCCGACTGGGGAACATTTCAACCAGAATATACGCCATCTTGGAGTGGGGGGAGGTAGAAATGGGGAGAAAATTTGTAATTCAAACTGCTGTGAAAATCAATGTTGAAAACTAAATATATTAAATAACAAACTGAAAAAAAAGAAAAAAATCCTTTGAATATAAGGAAAAATTCAAATAACACAAGCCTATTCTATACCACCTAGAAAAGTGCTGGAGAGAATGGACTAATATTTTCTGAAGAGAAAAGGAGGTGAATACAGAAACTAAGGTGACATAACCTGCAAACTTGAACCTGGTCATCAGTGAAAAATTATACACGCGTAATAAAAGAGTTTTGAGCATTCCTACAAAAAAAAACTAGATGTAAGGAGATCGTTTGCTCTGCAAACATTCTAGACAATAGAAGTACAAGAGAGGTGGGCAGCCAAGGTAAGGAAAAATAATAAAATAAATTACCGCAGAAAAAAAGAGAAAAAAATATAGAAAGGCAAGTTTCATGTTAAAAAGAAAACACAATACAATAGTAGCAAAATAACAAGGGAGGGACAAGTAAGAAATGTCTTTCTAAAAGTATAGAAAATTATAAGGGTGAAAGTAGAACTTAAAAAGAATCGATGGCCAAGTAACAAACCTGAATCATAATGGATTAAACCTCACAACGCCCCACCCCAAGCAATGGTTCTCATGTAGGTGAGGGTGAGGGGTAGGACTAAACTGCAGAATGGGACAGCAAATAAAATGGTAGAGGAAAGGAAGAGAATGGGAGAGGGGAAAAACATGTGTCCCACTGGTAATGAAGTGAAAGGCAGTGAAGGATCCTAATTAAGCCAATGGTAATCAATGAAGCAAAAATAACTTAGGTAGTCTCCCAGGAAAAGGGCCTACAAGAGAGGTGACAGCAGAGATATTGAAGGGAAAGGTAGAAAATATCATTTCAGGTAGGAGGAGTCCCACTGAAGAATGTTTCCATGAGGGGAGAAAAGCCTTTTATAATGAGAGATAAGGACATTACAAAAGGACCTTCCTCTAAGAACTTTGTGTTAAAGAGAGATCCCTACCTCAGAGAAAATGCTCTGCTACCATGGACAGCATTTTACCTCAGAAGAAGAGGATCAAGGCTCCTGGGGGCAAATGACATCCAGAAGGGTGAGGAGACATGAATCAAGAAAGGAGTTTCATAGCAAATGAAGAAAAATGGGGAATTCAGGGGGTAGTGATGAATTGCACAATCGAGGACAGAGGAAAATTTTCTTTCATGGGTTATTTATTCTATCCTTTCTATCTATTACAGTAACGATGTATAAGCCTTTGACATAATATTCTCCCTTTATTGGTGGAGATGAATTTTCTGCTTTGCATGAGGGGTAGGACAAAGTTGTAACAGGTGAGAGCTTCAGTTCTCAGCCAGTCTCCCTTTGGAGATTTATCATTTGAGTGATCCTGGCTTCCAGCTTCAAGGGAAAAGATGGAAGAGACTAATGCTATTTCAGGTTGCTGAAGGGAAAGACTTTGGGAAAATCCGAGAGAAGCAAGCAATCTCTATCATGTCCCTATTCCCAGCTTGTGACCCTAGATATTTTGAAGATTTTCCCCTTGGGTGAGCTCTAAGATACTCTGTTGGTTGAGCTGAATTATCTTACTCCCAATGGAAGAGTGCTTACATTCTGTATTGTCTGGTATACATTCTCCTATGTATACCTCCTCTGATTTCTGTTTTACTATGATCCTCATAAATGAGTTTCTTTGCTATTTTATGTAGGTAGAACATTTGGTGAGAAAGGGGTCAAGCTTTGGCTGCAGAGTTTGGGGTACTCCCTTTCCCTCCCCCCACATGACAAAGCAATCGAAAGTTAGATGTAACCTGTTCATATTCCCTAGACTAGAAGAATAATTTTTAAGGTATATGCACTTCTGGCCTATTAGCTCCTCTCTCCAAGGAAAGCAGAGGGTTAGCTACCATCCCCAACTTCTTGCTTCTCTTCTTGGTAGTATTGAAAGTCTTCTTTGGAGGAGGGCAGGGAGAGAAGAGGCTAGGGACATTATTTTGCCTCCTTTTAGCCACACTCTATGATAGCACCCCATTCTTTACACGTGGAGTCCTCATTACATTATGGGCCCCACTCACTCATTTCTTTGTCCTTTCAGAGAGGCAAAGCCTGAAAAAATGAATTGGGAACAAGATCTACAAGGCAACAACATAGAAGCTGTTTAGAAGAGAGAACTCAAAATATCTACCTTAGAAACTAATTCTATACAGAATAGATACTAAAGAATGAATATGTGTATAATGGCTGTGGATCAATGAATTAGTCTAGAATAGACAGAAAAGGGGAATAAATGATGAAGAGAATGAAGGAAAGAAATCATTTTAGGAAAAGGCACACAAAATTACAAAAAAAAAAACTAACAAAAACATTGACAGGGAGAAGAGGGAAGGGGATTTTACTTGATTACTTAACTTAAAGAGAAAAAAGGAAACAGAGGATAAAAGGAAAAAAAGAAAAGGGAATTAATAAGTTAAGAAGCAAAACTCCAGAAATAGGGGAAGAAGTGACAAATGGAAGGGGTTATTGAGTGTGAGTGAAGGAGAGCTAGGGAGAATAGGGTTGACTTAAAGTAGGTTAAGTAACAAAAACTGAAGAAACAAAGTACTATTAATTGAGGAAGAATAACAAAAGGAAACCCTAATTTAAAAAAATAGATACAAATGAAAGAAAATATAAATCTAATTCCTAACTTTAAATGCAAATAGATTAAATAATAGAATAAAACAAAAAGAGGGACAAATTTTGTAAGAAAACCAATTTCCACAATCTCTTGCTTATAAGAAATGTACTTTAAAAGCAAAGACATACATAAAATAAAACTTAGGGGCTAGAAAGCAATTTACTGTACATCAGGAGGATGCAGAAAAAGAATCTGTAACTGTGCCATTAGCCAAAAAAATTCACAATATAAAAGAGACAATCAAGAAATTATATTATGCTGAAATGAATCATAGCCAAAAAACCAATATCAATACTAAACTTCTGCACTACAAGTGCCTTAACATCTAAATTCATGGAGAAAAAAAAATTAACCAAACCAATTGTTAAGAAAATAAATGGGCCATATACACCAAAATGTTTGTAGCAGCATTTTTTGAGGCAAAGGGGATATAAATTGGGAAATAAGTAAAGAAATTGTGGCATATAAACATAATAGGATATTATTGTGTTCTGAGAAATAAAAAATACAATCAATTCAGAGAAGTGTGGAAAGATTCAAATGATGTAATGAAGAGTGAAATAAGCAGAAACGAGAAAGCATATACATGACTATATTAATATAAATAGAAAGACAAGAACAAAACAATTAAAAGCAGATGTTGCAAAATTACGAAGAACAAGCATGGCTCCAGAGAAGCAATATAAAAAGACACTTCTATCCCACTCCTTGCAAAGGTAAGGAGCCCACAGGTATGACATATAACAAATTGTCAGACTTTTTCAATGAAATCGATCAATTTCGCTGATTTCCCCCTTTTTTTCTTTAAAGGATATTTGTTATATGTGAAAGTTCTCTGGAGGAAGAAGGGGAGGATATTGGGTGAAATTTTGGTTAAAAAAGCTGAAAATAAAAATTTTAGTTGATTAAATACTTTTTAAAAAAAATCTAGGAAACTAGCTTTTAGCAAATGCATTTCCAAAGACAGCACAGAAAGAATAGTACAAAATGTTCCCCCTCAATTCAGGGGTACAGTCAGTGGTAGGAGGAGTAAAAGTATAAATAAGTATAGAATTTACAGAAGAGTGAATTCAAACCTAGGGTACAGTAAGAGTGAGATATACATGTAGGGAATATTTCATGGATTCCTTATATAATTATAATTACCATTTTACAGATGAGGAAATAGGATCAGAGAGCTGGTATGACTTTTTAATTATCAAACATATATGAAATGTCAGTGCTATGATGAGCTTCAGGTTTATGATTTCCAACCTACCCCCACCAATAGAATGTAAACTCCTTGAGGACAGGGACGTGTGTGTTTGTGTGTTTGTGTGTGTGTTTGAATCCCCAGCACCTAACATAGTGTCTCACATGACATGATTACTTAATAAATGTGTGATGAATTGGATTGAGTTCTGGACTAATGCCCTTACTACCCCACCATACTGCCATTCTACAAAATACATGAGTTACTAACAATTCTCCTTAAATTTATCCTTCCTTCTCTAGCCATGGTGCTTCCTGACGCAGCTTAACCACAGCCAGATCTAGTGATTCAAGAAATGACCGTTTAATGTTAAATGATTTTTACCACCCCAGTGAAATAGAATATGCATTTCTTTTCCTTCTTCAGTGATAATATAAGAAGAGAGGAAGAAAAAATAAGGCACTAAGCAAATAAAGAAAAAATTTCCTTTTTCGTATTTCTGTGATGAAAAATGTTTCAAAGCTCTCAAAGCACCAGCATAAATGATGATTGCCTCCTGATTTTCCAGGATTAGTATTGGGATGATGCACACATTCAGAATGTTAATAGTCTCATCAGAGCCATATGACTGCAAAATGACCAATAAAAGTCCCTAAACATCTGGGTTCTGTCTAACCTTTGTCAGGGTTTGTGAAGATCTGGTAGCTCTAGCAGCAAGGAATTTTCATTTGGCTTCCTAGGGTTGGGAGATTCAATACCATTATGAAATGCTGTTGCTCCAGGGTTTTTGGACTTCAGCTGTGAAATTCAATACCCAAAGTCACAGATGACGAAAAAAACCAAGAGTAGGTAAAACTTAGCCATTGGGCAAAACACTTGCTGCTGAAGAATAAGTGTTGTTTTGTTGTTGTCATTTGTAGCTACTAAGAATGAAGTAAAAGTTTCATGTTTGTTTTTAATAGTTTACAGCCAAAATTTTATTATAGAAATAGCACTAGATTAGGAGTCAGAGAACAGGTTCTAGATCTGGCTTTGCCACTAACTTGGTCAAGTAACCTTTCATCATAGGGCCTCAGCTCTTGCATTATGTAAAACTAGTTATTGAGGGGGAGGAAGCAAGGTGGTACAGTAGATAAAGTGCCCAGCCTGGATTCAGGAAGACTCATCTTTCTGAGTCCTAATCTGGCATCAGATATTTACTATCTGAGTGACCCTAAGAAATTCATTTAACTTGGTTTGCCTCAGTTTCCTCATCTGTAAAATGAACTGGAAAAGGAAATGGCAAACCGCTCTAGTATTTTTTACAAGAAAACCCAAATGGGGTCACAAGGCATCAGACATGAGTATAAATGACTGAACAGTAACAATGACAAATATTAGAAATGAGTAGAGATTATATCTAAATTGATGGTCTGCTCTGAAAACAGACCATTGCATGAATTGATGTGTCTGTTCTCTTTAAGCGATCCATACAAATACTTTCTTTGTGTCCACCCCCCAACTGCCAAATATGTTGTAGAGGCAATTCAAATAGTTTCTTTTTCTCCCAGTCCCCAGACATCTTCTCAACAGCCACATTGCTATGGGACCACACAATAGGTCCTGGAGGTTTGTATCCTTTCATTCCCTGAACTTCTACTGCGAGACCCTTCTGTAGTGACTGGCATCTCCTTCACATAGCACGTCTTTTCAGGGTATTCTAGCCATTTCAATTTACTCTCTGCTTCCTGGCCATCTTCTTATACACTCTTACTATCCCTGTCACTTTCTAGCCAAAAGTGCCCCTTCCTGGCCACCACAACATTAATATGTTCTGTCACCTCCTGTTAGAATGCAAGTCTCTTGAGGGCTGGGATTTTGTATCTGTATTCCCAGAAGGGAACAAACTTCTTGACACGTGTTGTTCAGTCATTCATTAATGTCCAACTCTTTGTGATCCTGTAGACCAGGACTCTCCCAAAGGTGGCCCTCAGTGTGATTTGTGCAGCCCACCTACGAGCACAGAAATTTACATGAATGCCTTAGTAAACAGAGCCAAGCTACCGCAGAGCTCTCCCTAAAATGGCAAATCAAAATGTATTGTCTATTGTTTCAATAAAAACCTAAGGCTGGACAGCCCTGCCGTGGACCGTAGCATACCATGCTGTCCATGGGGTTTTCTTGGCAAAGATATTAGAGTGGTTTGCCATTTCTTTCTACAATGACTCATAGTAAGTGCTTAATAATTTTTAAAATTTCACTTCAAGGTTTTGAGAAACAGGGCGAGACATGATTGAGGAGAAAGGGTACATCTCATAATTGGAAGGAAGGAAGCATTTATTAAGGACCTATTAAATGCCAGGCTCTCTGTTAAGTGCTTTACAAATATTATCTCATGGGATCTTCACGACAACCCTGTAAGACAGGTGCTGTTATTATCCTATTTTACAGTTGAGGAAACAGAGAGGCAAAGGTTAAGTGACTTGCTCAGGGTCACACAGATAATAAATGTCTGAGACTGAATTTTGAACTCAGGTCTTCCTGTCTCTAGGCCCAGAACTTTATCCTCTGTGCCACCTGCTTCTGTCTACTGAAGTTTAGATCTGCTGCGATTCAAGCAGTGTCCCATAAAGTACAATTCCATATTGCAACACAGCACATTAGCAGCTTAGATTTGGAAAGGACTTCATATTATCCCATTTCTACTTGAAATATGAATCATATCATATCCTTCAAACAGCAGCTTGATAATTCATTATCAGTAAATTCCTTGAGGACAGCTGCTGACTATTGCCTTTAGCATAGCGCCTGCCATATATAGTAAGTGGTTAATAAACATGGATTAATTGATTGATTTTTATAATAAGTGTTCCTTGGATTTATGAGTTGGATTACATGGCCTCTGAGGTCCCTTCCAGCTCTCAAATTCTGGACTCTTCTGTTTGTGTGTATGACTGTAACCCACATATACAGCCTCTACTTAAAAATTACAAGGTAGCTAGGAGGCACAGGAGATAGATCCTTGGGCTTTATCCCAAATTCAAATCCAGTCTCAAATCCTTACTAGCTATATAATTTGGGGTAAATTACTTAGCCTCTCTCAACCTCAATTTCATCTATAAAATAAGGGAGTTGGACTGGATGGCACCCAAGTCCTCTTTTATCCCTGAATCTATGATCCTAACATCTCCTGATGAGAGAGGAGGAACACAGTATCTCCCCAGGCAGCCCATTCCACTTTGGGCTAGATCTAATAGTTTTTGTATCAAGTCAAATCTGTTTTTCTGTAACATCCATCCAAGTGGTTTCAGATCTCTCCCCTGGGCAAAGCACAAGACTAATTTCTCATCCACACAACAATTGTTCAAATAGTTAAGGCAACTCTCATGCCTCAGAGCATACCTTCTCTTCCCAGTCTAGTTCCTCAGTTCCTTCAACTTCTTCTTAAATAGCACAGTTTAAAATCCCTTACCCAATTTATGTAGCCTTCTTCCTCCATATGTTTCAGATTTCTGATGACCTCCCTAAAAATAGGTCTCTAAACCTGAATGTAACATTACATATATGGTACCACTAGGGCAGAACCTCACATTCTTCTTCTTGTCTTATATACTGCTATTTATGAAATTTAGTTTTCTCAATTTATTTTAAATGTATTTAATTTATTAAAATTTCATTTGATTTTTGGCTACCATATTAATGAATATATTCCCTGAAACCCACCTAGGATTTTGCATATGAAATATTGCCCAGCCAAGCATTCCCCATCATATATCTGTACTGTGGGGTTTTTGTTTGTTTTCTTTTGTTTTTTAGTTCAAATGCAAGACTACATAGATCCCTATTAATTTTCATCTTATTAGATTCAGTTTGTCAATTTAGATTTTTGAAGTATGTTTATATCCTAGTTATTTTATCTGAGGTATTAGGTATATCTCTCTAAGTCTCAAGTCATCAGAAAATTTGACCATAATGTAATACATGAGCCAATCCAAGTCTTGGATATCACTTTTTTAAGGCTAGATTGAGAAGAAGTACTTGTGGCACTCCTTAATAGAATGTTTTCCAAGTTAATATCTATCTATCATCTCTCTTTAGATCCAGTTGCTCCAATGGTGCCAAATTCACCTAATAATTAAGTTATCATTTTTACCTCTCTATCTTACCAATAATATTATGAGGCAATGTCTCAAATGTTTGTTTTCTGAAATATAAATATGATGTGATGTAAAGTATAGCTACAGCGCTGTCAATGAAGGAAAAGAAATTAATCTGGCACAATTTAGTCACAATAATTCTAAAAGTGATAACTGCTTGCCTTTCTAACCATTCCATTCATCATGAATTCTAGAATTTTGCCAGGAATTAAAACAAAAATCACTGTCCTATAATTTGAAAAAACTACTTTTTTATTTTCATTTTTAAAAAATCAGCGAGGTCACTTTGTCTCCAGTCTTCTGACATGACTTCTAGATTTTTTATTCCAACATTGAGGTTCCTGCAATCACATCTGAAATTTCATTTCTCTGAGATGTTGTTTGTTGTTCCTGGTCAGGTGACTTGATTCCATCGAGGTAAACATGTATACTCTTACCATCTCTTTATCTCCTAATTTCTTTTGGTTTTTAAGTCTCTACTAAAGTGTCTTTTTGTTGTTTTATTCTTCCTTTAACACTCTGAAGAACACATTCCTCAGTAGAAAAAAGAGAAGCAAAACAGCAATGGATGTAGTTCTGCCTTCTTACATTATCTGCCTTCTCCAATCTCATCATTGCATGAACTCCAAATAACAGTCTGCTCCTCTCTTTAATTTTCCTCATTCTCCAGTATAGTTAGGAAAACCTTCTTTGTTGTAAGTAGTTGGACCCAGACACAGGTAATTATGAACCTTAGCCTTAGTAATAATACTCTTACAGGAATATGTCACCATTTTACATTCCTCCTCAGTAAATTTGCACACACACCAGATACCCTAGACTGCTTCTACTTCATAAGGTAATGCCACTAACTAAATCCATGAGAATGGACAATTATTTTTTTCTCACTGTCTCTATTATTTTCTAAATATGCAAAATTGCGGACCTCTAAGGTCCTTTCCACCTCTAAAATTCTATGGTAATAAAAACTTCCTTCAGTGCAATCTTAAGATACATATTATTCCTACTCTCATGAACAGTATCTTCTAAAACTAAATGACTATGATGTGAGGAATTTAGTCAAATTTAGATCAATAAATAGCATGAACAGGAGTGGGTGCTGGGAGCTACAAACTTCAGATAAAAGCTAGTCCTTGACCTCAGGGAAACTACGGACTTGTAGAATGAAATATACATAGATCTCTACTGTTTGGGTTCTGCCATATATTTGTAAATTGTATATTGTTCTTTTCAAATGAGTTTTAAAGTGCATGTTCTGGAAAAAGAAAAAAAACTACCCTCTTAAAGCATCAAAAGCAAGTTTATGGCAGAATCAGGACATAAAATTCCTGGAAGCATGTTAATAGTTAATAGGTAATTTTAGGCCACTCAATGCAAAATTTTGTCTTTTTTCCAGAGGAACCTTCAGAAATCAGAGAATTGGACAAAAAAAAATGAATTAGGTAATTCTTCTCTGGCTTAGAGAAACACCCAAGGGAGTCACATGGCCTCCTATTTACTTGAAGTATAAGCAGTAATAATCTCTCTCTTCTTGATGAAACAAAGCATTATAGAGCAGAAAGTAATTTTTCATGAAGCAATAACAAAAAATGGGAGAAGGGACAGTGCGAATAGGGATGGTTCACTAAAAAAGTACTCATGAGACAGATATAGTCATTATAGAGAACTCTGCAGGGTCTTTTGATGCTAAAGTTGTTGTGAAGCTTCAAATATTAGCAAGATAGGAGCAATATATAGCTCATTATATCATACCAAATCTAGAAGGGACCCCAGAGCTTATCTGGCTATCTCAAAAGTTTTATTATTTTAAGAAAGCATTGAACAAGTTGATGAGGGAAATAAATAATAATTAATAATGTCTGAAGGAAGCTAGAACTGCACTTATTTTGTAATGAGCAGCTTATATTAATGAAAATCTTGCTTTAAGATAAACCTTTTTCCTAGATATAGAAATGATTAATATTTTCTGTAATTCATATAAAGTATTTTTCACCAAAAATGATTGACTGGCATTGTAATTAGTGATTTATTTATCAAACCTAGGAAAGAAATATTAAGGTGGACTATAAAACCATAACCCAACATACCACTAGTTACCTTTTGGCAAATATAAAGATTGCTGGCACAGTGCCTAAGAGTATTAAATCCTGTTTGAAGAGCATGGTCTTGCAACTTCAACCTCTAAAGTGGAAGAAACATAAACTCTTTGATTAATAAATGGTAGTTAGCTCAGTGTTCAGCGTAAATTATTTGTAGTTCCATAAGTTTGGCCCATCAAGTAGGAGGTGGTGTAATGGCAAGCGAAGTGGGACTTTTAACTGGTTTTTTTCTTTTGGAGTGCTTCTCAGTACCAAGGCAACAAATTGTCTTTGATTGAGCCTCGCCTTTGATTGAATCAAGAGTCTTTGATGACCTGCTTCAGTCACAAGAAAGCCTAAGTCACATTAGTTTGAGTCACATGGTTGTGATGTCCTCTGACCCTAAAAAGGTGTATATATACTCTGAGGTTAGCATGTTGCTTTGGGGCTCACTCATTGGAAGAGTGTTTGTGTGATTTGGCCAGAAGAGACTCTGGGTAGCTGTTGGAGCCCCCCAGCTTTGAAAACCGAGATGTTGGTGCTTCTGTCTCTGGTAACTATATATGCATTATTATGGACAGACAGTTAGAAGCTCTGTCTGCTGATTTGTTTTATTTGCTCTGTTTATATAATTTCTGCTTGTAATTTCTGTTTGTATTTACTCTGAAGTTTAAGGTGTTGACTTTTTCCCCTGAACTAAGTGAATAATATATGTATGTTTAATTAAAGTGAGATTGTAAACCCCTTAAAGTTGCTTTCCTTAGAAAAGCAGAACGAAGAACCTGTGCTAGCAACTCTCCTTTGTGCTGGTGTTGTTGGCCTAACACCTCTACAGCAGTTGCAAGCAGCATTGTTGTTACAGGTAGATGAATAGGGAACTCATATGGATAAAACAAAAAGAAAAAAAAATATTACCTTACAGTGAAGGGAAGGTTTGATGTGAGTAATGGGAAAAGCAAAACAAACAAAACTAAGACCCATATCAGGATTAAGATAGTTTGAAAGTTTAAATGGACAGAAATAGCATCAAATAAGAATCAATTTGCAACAATTTGATCTGAAATTTTATGCTTACAAAGTATTTTCACAAATATTACATTATTCCTGTTGGTCCTCAGTTACCACATAATATTCAGCAGTTCTACTGTTAATATCTCCTTATGACACAATAATGTTCCTTTAAATTCATAAATCGTAATTTGCTAAATCACCCCAATAATTAAGTGGGCATATCTTTAGATTTTAGTTTGGAGTTACTATGAGAAGAGCTGCCTGAAATATTTTTGTGTTTATGGATCCTTCTTTCTTTGATCACTTTGAAATATAGACTTAAATGAAATAATGTGTATAAAGTGCTCTTTATAGTCTTTTTAGCACTATATAGATTATTATTATTGGGGGGCGGGGCCAAGATGGCAATTGGAAAGCAGTAACTGGCGTGAGCACCCCACCAAGTCCCTCCAAAAACCTATAAAAAATGGCTCTGAACCAATTCTAGAACTGCAGAACCCACGAAGTGGCAGAGGGAAGCAGGGCTCCAGCCCAGGACAGCCTGGATGGTCTCGGGGTAAGGTCTGTCCCAAACGGAACTCCCAGCCCCCAGCTGAGGGGAGCGGAGCTGAGCCAAGCAGAGCGGCGCGGCGCGGTAGACCGCAGACCGACGAGCCCAGGAGTGGAGCCGAGAGTGCCCTAGCATGCTGAATTACTGAGCTGTGGCATGTACCAGACCTCACAACCAACAAACAGCAAAGACTACACAGAAGGTTAGTGAGAAAAGCTGCGGGACAGGACGGAGTTTGCGGTTTGGCTTCCACCCCTGAGGCAATGGAGGCGGGGCAGCTTTAGAAATTCAGCTGCAGTTGCTTCTGGCCCCA
>JAQQSZ010010983.1:0-12366 GCA_028646595.1 Phalanger gymnotis
AAAAAAAAAAAAAAGAATAGCATCAATTTTTACAAATTATCCATACCAAGAGTCCATTCACTTTCATGTTAGGTTTTTAAACCCATTAATTTAACTATAAGCATGCACTGAGATTATTTCTAGTAAAGGATAAATAAGAGAAAAATTCTGCATGGGCTTTGAGAACAATTTTACTAATAAAATGCAGGGATTAATCAGTTATAAAACTAGATATAGAATCAAATCAGATTACAAAACAGTTTTAAGATTTTTTTTGTTTAAAATATGAATTTTTCAAGCTGCTGTGAAAAGGCCTATGCTTATGCAATCTATTATCATTAACTGGTTTTATAAAATGCAAGATTGCACGTAGAAGTAGATGGTACTATAGCAAGAATGAGGTATAGATTCTACTTGTAATATATTATTGTAAAATGGTGTTGGCAAAATGTTGTGGAGGACACTTGATTCCATGCTTAGATGTTTCAGAAGTTCTTAAAATTACATAAAGATTCCTCCTAAGTCTTAACTGCTCATGTAAGAGAAATACCAGTAAGACCCAATATGGTTAGGTACTTAATAAATATGACCTGAGAAAGTGCTACAGCAGATAAAAGACTCCTGGATTTTTTAAGTAGCAAGCATACCCAAGAAAAAAGGTGGTGTGACCAAATTGTATGACTGAAGAATTCGTCCTTTTCCTACACTTCTACCTTAGATATATTGTCCTAAACAGAGGTTCCATGCAAACAAAAGCTTTTCCACTGTTTCCTGTATAAAGGCATGGTTAAAACTCTCATCTTCCTTTTTAGTATCTTTATAACACTATAAAAAAATCCCTGGGCTGTAGATCAAACCTTGAGAAGCAACTCTTTCTTAATTTTCTGACTAGCCCCCAACACTTTTCTCGTCACATACTTGGCAAGTACTGAAAGGAATTAAAAATAAATAGCTGAACAACTGATACCATATTGCTTACTTTCTCAGTGGGTGAGTGAGGGGCAGGAAGAAAGGAGAAAATTTGGAACTCAAATTTTTTTAAAGAAAACAATGCTTAAAAAAACACCTTAGGAATAAATAGTTGGACAATTAGCTAGCTGAAGCAAAGCTCAGTCTTATTGCTTTGATAGTCTAGTAAGCAATCTTCATTTAGCTGATAATTACAACTTACAAATAACCAGGAGAAAGCGCTCATAAAATTACATGTACATCAAGTACAGGGCTAAAAGTAATGTATTATGCTTTTTACCTCATCTTTCCCTTTGGGATCAATTTTCAGAGAAATTTATCTTTGTGGGATTAACCTGAAATACATTGGATGTGTTTCAGTATAATAATACACAGGCATGGGGCTAAGGAAAAAAGATTAAGGAGTGTAGGTTTTAGGAGAGTCAAGGCAAATAATAGCCAATCAAAAGATTTTATGCAGGCTTCTTTAAAAACTTCTAGGGCAATTAAAAATAAAATTCAAATCCCAAAAGAAAGAAGCTAAATATAAAAAAAAAATTATTCTATTACACTATTACCTTATATCCTTCTGGGAACATAGCATCCAGCTCTTCATCAGAAAGTGGACGATTTCTCTCATCAATTTCTCTCTCCCACCTCCATGCCTGAAGCTGTTCAGGGGTCATGCTCATTATGTGGCCTATATATTAAACAAAAAGATAAATACAGTTAACAAGCTGACTAACTTTGAGATTTATTACCAAGGCTCTTAAAACCGATACATAGCATACCGAATATCAAATCCAAGCCTTATAAATTATATATTCAACTGTATTAATTATCAACTAAATCCACCACCAAAATTTAATCAAATATTCTGCATATCACTGAAATTTTCATATGAACCACATTCAGAAAGACAAAAACAGAAAGCCGTAATTTGGAGTTTATAATAAAACACATTATCTTAAATAAGTACCTGGAGTAGGTGTCGCCATGTTCATAGCAGGTGTGCCAATTGGTGTTTTACCAGGAGTCAAAACAGGGGTGCTCCCACCCATCTGACTAGCTGGTGTTTCATCCCAACGTGACTTTCTTTTGCTTGCTCCAGGAGTCGGTGTTTCACCAATTGAATCTCCACCACGATCTGTACGAGGAGTCTCAGCCCACCCACTTCCATGACCAGGAGTATCTTTTAAAAAACAAAACCAAAAACACAATTTCAATTTATTTAAGCAATGTAAATTATTTAGACTATCTCAAATTTTCATGGAAACTAATCTTCAACTATAGCAGTAAGATGAAAACTAAAAGCTAGAGAAAATAAAAATTTCCAAGAATGGATTTCTTTCACTATTCTGTCAGGTTATACAATGATAGGGTACTGCTGCCCATCCCCCCTCCCTCCACCCCAGGGGGAGATGGAGGGAAAGGGGAAGAGGAAAATGTAAGCGCTTCACAAATGTTTCATTTTATCCTCACAACACTTGGTGGTGGGTGGTATAACCTCCATTTTATAGAAAAGGAAAATGAGTTAGAGAGAGTGACTTGCCCAAAGTTGTTACTCTAACTACTGACTGAGCCCGAATTTGAACCCGGTTCTTCCTAATCCAAGTCCAGCACTAGCCCATCTGTTATTAAAACTTTTTCAATACCAGTTTCTAAAGTTAGACTAGGACTAGATCTAGGTCACCTAAGCACAAGGAAACACAATAGAGAAGACCATAACATTGTTTCAATGACCCTACTCCAACCCTCAAATTAATTTTTAGCCTCTTCGAAACAGGAAAACAAGGCCATGACGTGATCAAACTTTGCTCAATCACAAGAGTTACTTGCTACTCCTTTATGCCAGAGATCACATAGTACTGATTTCACGGTCAAAATGACTTTCCATTATTACTCAGTAAATCAGTATTTCACAAGTCACCCAAATCTACTTTCTTAATTAAAGCACTTGATCCAAAACACACCTCTCTCAGTTTTAGGGGTCTCATCCCATCTGTTTTTACGTGCACTTGAAGTTGCACCTCCGTGGCCTGGTGTTGCATGGCCAGGTGTATCACCACGTCCAGGAGTAGCTGCTCCTGCTGGGGTGTGGCTAGGAGTAGGATCCCATATTTTTGAGCCAGGTGTTGCTCCAGGTGTCTCACTACCCTTTGCACGACCAGGTGTTTCATCCCACCTCAAGGAAGGTGTATGCCCAGGAGTCTAAAACAAAAAATGCAATCATATGTCAACATATAATGATTCTATAGTTATAATTTCTACAAAGAAATGATATAAGACCCATTTAAAATACATTTTTCACTGTATTCACTACATGAAAGGTTAAAGTAGAACATCAGTGATATCTCCCCAAAAAGCAAACATGCCCATTCTCTAAATAGTATTTTAACAGTTCAGACTAAGTAGAAATTTAAGACTTCAAAATAATAGCTAAAAATCTACTCTAATATACCCAACAGTTTTATAAAGCATTTTCTTCACAGTTCTGTTCAAAAGGTAATATCTACTAATAACAAACACACAAAGCTTCCAAACACAGGTCTTCTAGCAGGAACCCCCAACCCCTCCCATAACTGAAGGGAAAAGTTGTTATAAGCAAAGCTCTTTCTAGAGCTAAAAGAGAGGGGTAGAGAGGGGAATCAAGAGATATTTGTAAAAAGTGCTTGGCACATAGTAGGCACTATATAAATGCTTATCATCCCCCCCCCCCACCTCCCATTTGATGAGCAACCTAAGAGATAAAAGATGCTTTACAGACCGAAACCAGTAGCTGTTGTTTATTTTCATATGCATGCATTTAGCACAATACAATGAAATGCAAATTTCTCCTTTTAGGTTTCAAAATTAAGAAACTGGATTTTATCCACAGGGTAGAGTTTGGTCACCCAAGGAAAAGACTGAGCTTAATAGAATAAATTCTCTCCTGTCATCCAACTATCACCAAGAACAACACAAATGCTACTCCACTACTTTAATTTATTTTTAGGTTTGATAAAATGGCTATGCACCAAATTACATACTAAGGACCATTTTAGAGGTTAACCTCGACCCAGAAATCTAAACTAGTTCTATAGAGGGGCAGAAAAGACCTATCTTACAGGGCTAGCCACACTACTGCAACGAGTAAGTAACCTGTTACTTGACATTACTGTTAACAGCATACTTAAGGTTTCAAAATGAATAATTACTACTCCCTAACAGAAAAAAGGAGAGGCCAGAGAAAGGATATGGGGAGTGCAGAACTGGGCAATTACCTCTGCTTGATCCCAGTTTGAGAGCTTTTTTGGAGTTGCACCAGGAGTCTGATCAGCTGTCTGATCCCAACGCCTTTTGCGTTTTGAAGGAGGCTGGGATGATGCACCATTGACAACTTTAAGTTCTCCAGCTTTTGCTTTTTCTGCTAGTTGTTGCCTAATTTCTCTCTGAAAAATAAGATTAATGATGAAAATTTATTCCTCAAAATAACTTTAGTACTGTTCTCAAACATTATTACCCACACTTCCCACCACCTGTCTATCCTACGTTTCACTATGCATCTTCAATCTTCCCTTTATCTTTCCCTTATAATCCCTTTGGTCCACTGTCTCCCTCTCTAGACAACAAAATAATCTCTTCCAACTATCATCCCATATGTGCCAGGGGAAGCCATTCCCCTTGTGGAAAAAGGTTCTTTCTGGAAGCATGCCTTCAACCAGTCTTCTCGGTCCATAAAAAGTCAATATACTTTCCATTTTCAGAAGGATCTCTCTTTTAAAATTTACAAACCATAGTATAATTTTTAAAGTGTAATGTTTAATATGCTAAAAATTATCTTAATATCAACCTCCCTCATTAATCTCTATCACCACGAAATTATGAGAAAAAAACATTTAACAGACCTCCTCTTTAGTCAAATGCTGTTCTCGCATAACATCCATATACGTCCTAGCATTCATTTTAGGATCAGGTGTCTTGCCTCCTGCAGAAAATAACAGCAACAGGACAGGAGCACAATGAATAAAAAATAATTAAATTCAAATGATTTATCTGCCCTGCTCTAATAATATGTTATTCCATAATCACTTAATTTTACTTTTTTTTTAATCGAAAACTTTAATAATTACACATCTTACTTTTTATTGAGTTTGCTGATCAATTTAACCTGTTTGAACACAAACATAACTACTGCAGTTTAAAACAAGTACTTTAATGCAGATAAAACAATAAAATGACAAAACACAGTTAAGAGTCTTCAGAAGTGATGGGTTCCTGGGTTGCTAATCCGGAATACGTACACTTTCGTGCCTTTGTCTCCACCAGCAGTTCTGACTTCAAGCAGCAGAATAGCAGCCTAGAAAATTATCTCTTTACATTAGTAACACTTTGGATAGATATTTATATTCAAAACATTACCTGTGCAAGCTGTTGAAATTCTGACTTTCATTAACTAAGCCTAGATCAGTGCATCACATAAAAGTCTAGAATACACTTATACTTTGGCAAATCTGATTGAAACACTTCTACGTTTGTATTCAAGTGCCATGTTATAATAGGGCTTCTTTTGTTTTTATTTCCATGACACATTGCAGAAAATTTTTGTATTTTCTCTTGCAAAAGCATAATTACAAATTACTTGAAATATGTTATATCTACAATTACTATGATTCACACACACAAAAAAAGTTGTGTACAATGAGATGTGTAATTCTATTCCTGAAATTTCATTATTTGTTCTTTAAACTTCAAAATATTTTAAAGAAGCCCAATAAGAACAAGATGCATGGAGGTACACTACTCTTAGAAATGGGAAAATGTGCTATACAAATAGTATAGCACCACAATTTGGGGGGGGAAATGAAATTCTCAAACATTTTCTATGCTGAAGACCATGCCCAATTGGCAGTGTCATTCTGACACTAGCTTTGATAAGACTTCCTTTGGAATACTTTTTCACCATAATCTACACAGGATGTGTTGAACTGCACCCTTAAGAATGCAGACAGGACTGGCATATAGCAGTACTGCTGTAGGAAAGAAATTAAGGACAGTTAGTATGGGCCTGTGAATTCTGACATACATGTTTAAATCAATTACAATTAAGCAAGTAAAAAAATATCCCTACTAATTCATGCAGGCAGAAATTCTAGTTTGTAAAACCTGCAACAGAGTCTAATTTTAAGAAACAGGCACCTTTTTTTTTTTTTATTGTGAAACTCACTCACCTGAGGAAAGCTTCCATCAGGCCCACTATGCCCCTTGAACTGACTTGCAAACTAAAATTAGCAAAACAGACTCCAACTATTAAAAGGATCCAAGTCTTTGTATATATACTTTTGTTTTAACTTAGGAATGCTTAAAGCAAAGTAGGTGCATTACTGAGCTATGATTAGAGCAATGGGCTCTATGCTGAGAAAATAGTACTTCAAAAATAATCATTGTAAAATTCTATGATTTGGAAATAACTTTCAAAGTTTTCAAAGACTTGAAAGTATTTTGAGCAGAAACACACACATTTGTTCAAAGTATAGTATGCGTAACCCAAAACAAAATGAAAAGGAAAAACCTTTAACCCTTTGCGTTTCTATGGCATTGGCTCATTATTTTCTTGTCCTTCTACCTAGAAAGAAAACTTGTATTATAAACATGAAGAATATGGCATCTGTGATTTAAAAATCTATACAAATCTATAATAGGGGGTTGTTTAAAAAGAAAAACTAAATTCAGAAGCATGCCAAAAAAAATCAAAGGGCTAAAGACAACTTCACACAAATAAATTTTACAAGACTTATAGAAAAGTGGGAGTGAATTACCATCTGCAAAAGGATCAAGACGCTCTGGAGAAATTATCATAGTTCGCCTGTGCTTTTTATATTCATCTTCACGGTCTGCAATCTTGGGAGGACGGTGTTCAGCAAATGGGTCATACTACAGAAATAAAGAATCCATAATTAATCAATTTTTACATCCTTACAAATGAGTGAAATTACATATTTTTAAAACCACAACATGTCCATTGGCGGAAAAAAAGTTTGAATAAAGGAAAGAAAGAGTTCAAAACAAATTTCCATGTTTTACATAGCACACCTTCTATCTTAACAAGAAGTTCAGTTTACAAATGTAAAATTCTCAATCCAAGATATTTTTTAAAAGCTATATAAAAGAAAGAAAATGTTACCTGTTCTGTTGACTGTGGTATGTCATTAAGCAATGCCACTGTGGGTTGGTATCCTGACTTCTTCTGACCAAGCAGGCTAGTAGATGAAGAGTAGTCATCATCATCCTACAGCCAAAAAAGTGATTGGAAAAAAAATGTCTCAACTAATTTAAAAGTAGAAGGGATGTACACAGAATTGACGAATTCAAAAATATACATTTATATTTTCATGCCTTTTTCTTATTTGAACTATAATGAGGAAGTGGTGAAAAGAGACAGAAGTTCTATTATGTCAGTAACAATGCTGGAGGCCCCTTTCGAGAAAAGTTTGATTTTAAATATTATAAAACTCTGATGTGCCTTACTTGTAATCTCAAACATTTTTCATGTATAACACAACTTCCTTCAGTCTCAATTACAAAGAACAAGAACCTTACTGTCTCAGAGTATGAGAATGCAGTCACTTAACAATCGTGGAAAGCCCAAGTACGTGTTTGTGACAACTGGGAGACCTGTCATTTAAGTATCAACCAGAAATTTTTTCCATGAAAAATACTCAAGACTATATAAAAAGTAATTTGAACTTAAAAGAATCAGCAAGTAATTTGACAGTATTTTTAAATGAGATGAAAAAAATATAACTACATTTTCTTTACCTCTTTTTACCTTAAAGCTTACAGAAACATTTAAATAACACCAAAATGCTTATAATTAAAGCAAATACATTAAAGTAGTTATGTCCCACAGAAAAATTAGTCGTACTCTCACAAAGATAAAAGATAGGCTTCTGTAAAATGTCATAAACAAAGAGTGCATATCTTGTTTCTTCCAAATCAACAAAAAGACATTTCTATTTTAAACTTACATCTTCTAGTTCAGTTGCAGCAATTGATGTCACGTAGCCAGCAAATCTGCTGTCATTACCACCATAAATTTCTTGGTCATAATAACCTGTAGAATCAAGGCCAACTCCTTGATCTTCATCAAGAGCTGCCTTCTTCCCTTGAATTTCTCGAATCTGTGCTTCAATATCTGTAAAAAAAAAAAAAAATGCATATTTAAGTATCCAATTACATTCATTCATTATTCATTCACTCAATTAACGTACTTATTGATGGATACTGATATTGAAGAGAGAACAGAACTAAAATAAGAACACTGCCCTCTGGGGGTTTGTATTAAGAATGATTTCTATTACAAAGATAATCACCTGAAATGAGAAAATGTGAAATGTAGTAAGGAGGAAAAATAAAGTTTCTAACCACAAAGGTAAAAAGATTAGTTCTCCAGCAGTTCCATGTGTGTAAATACTGGGGTTTCTTCAACCACACAAAGTCCTTAACTTTAAGAGTTGTGTTTCCTTAAGTTTGGGCTAAATCTCTTGCCTACAACTGAGAAATTACTTTGCTCATTGGAAGAACTTTACATATAATGATTTCTTAAGCCAGTCTTCAAAAACCTGGTTAAATACCAACAGGGCTATACTCCGGGTAGTTCAGTCACAATGTAAAACAATTTCTATGTTCGGAATTCAAATTCGGAATAATATCATGTTGGGATGTTATGGCCTGGCTGTGTGAGAAGAGAATTCCCACCATATTCAAGATGGCATTTTGAGCAGAACTCCATGAGAAAGTGCTGAATTTTTAACTCTTGGAAATTATTACTACTACTACCACCTAGTCCCCCCATTCTACCATTTTTAGGTTTATAGCACCTTTTAGTTTTCAAAGCACTTTCACATGTATTATTTTGGATATTAGAATTCATGATACTATACATGTAGATTACTGATTTCTTCATTTTTCAGATAAACAAAGTGAGGATCGGTTATGACACAATGACGTATCACAAAGAAGACTGTTAAGGTTACAGACCATTAAATGCTAGATTTGATCCTAAAAAGTAAATATTAAATTTCTGGTCCTATGCTCTTTTCACACTACCACATTGTTACTTATCTTGCCGATGATTCCCAAATTGCTAAACTACACTACAGCAAGGTGAAACATCATTGAACTGAGCCTGGGAATCAGCATGGGTGGCATTCCCAAGAAAAAGTAGTGTCTTTATATAAGCAAAAGAGAAAAGCACTCAGTAGCAGCTGGGGAAGAGTAACTACAGAAGCTCCTTTTAACAGTTGGCCAAAGCAATCCTTTTCTAGCAATTACAAAATTTTGGATTATGTAGAAAGTAAACTAAGAAATTGTATAAAACTCAACATTTGTGAGGTAGGTACAAACCAAATTAAAACAATAAAGGTAATATATAACAGTGCAAAAAGTTGTGAATTAGAAATGAGAGGACCTAGGTTCAAATCCCAGCTTTCTGTGACTTTAGACAAGTCATTTACTTCTACAGGCCTCAGCATCCTCATCTATAAAATGAGTTCCAACTCTAAATTCTCTAAGTACATAGAAGGAAAAGAAATCAGATGGTGTTATGGAGCAAATGAGCTGACAGCTGTTATTTTGTTGAAGTTTACATCTATTTTTTTTCAAAATATAAATAGCTGCTTGGATTCTATTACTTAAAATTTGAGTCCTCATTTGGTTTATTCAGTCATTTTTTGTCAAGATTGTTAAATTTAAAACAAACTACTTCAAGGATCTCCAACTTTATATGGAGGGGGGGAAGCTCAGATTAAAAATCTTCTACAACACAGCTCTTGGTTTTTTTTAAGAGTTTCCCTGAACAAAAAAATTCAATACCTTGCAGTCAAATTGACATATGAGTATGTCTAAAGTTAGGCTGTACTCAGATAGATGAATACTTCTTTATCTGTCTATAAACAATTAGTAATTATAATAATGCATACTAGGAGGCAGGTGGCACTGTGAATAGAGGCTTGGAGTCAGGAAGAAGGGTACAAATCCAGCTTAAGACACTATTTGTGTTATAATGGGCAAGTCACTTCACCACCATCTGCCTCAGATGCCTCAACTGTCAAATGGGCATGTTGTGAGGATCAAATGAGATAATAGTTGTAACACACTTAGCACAGTACCAGGCAAACAGTAAGCACTATATAAATGCTGGCTCCCTTTCCCCCTATTAGATTCATGTGGGTCTTGAAAGCTTAAATTAATGGCAGAGTGAACAATTAAACTGAAAGTTTTAACACGGGAAAAAATGTCAAGAAGAGTAAGATAGGGGCAGCTAGGTGGCGCAGTGAGTAGAGCACCAGCCCTGAAGTCAGGAAGACCTGAGTTCTAATCCAGCCTCAAACACTTGACACATTTACTAGCTGTGTGACCTTGGGCAAGTCACTTAACCCCAATTGCCCTGCCTACCCCCTCCAAAAAAAAAAGTTTAAAATCTATTAGATTTTACAGATGATTTTACAGGTTCAGAGCTGTAACGGCAAGCAAAGTGGAATTTTTGCTGGACTGGATTCTAGCTAATCAGAAATTTGTATGTGCATGAGTTTTAACCAATCAGAGACTGGTAAGTGAGGTCTAGCCAATCAGATGAGCCCAGAGTATAAGAGAGCCAATACTTAGAGAACCAGTGAGAGACCTTCCTGTGTTGAGAAGAAGAGAATGAAGAGACAAAGAAGAATGGGCTTTGAACTCTGAGGGAGAGAGCTGCCAGCATTGAGAAAACAATGAAGATAAGAGATAAAGAAGAATGACCTTTGAGCTCAGAGAGCTGGAAGATCTCTGAGAGCAGAGAGGAGACCTCAGGTGGCAGAGACTTGTTGAAGGAGCCTACAAACTTTGAAGGCAGAGTGGAGCTGCAGGGTAAAGACCTGCCCACCGGAAGGAGGCTTGGCTTAAGCCCCTTCTAAGAACTGTTAAAGTGAACTGAGCTGTTAAGACAGCCTCTGGACTTTGGAGGCAAATTGAGATGGTGGTGCTGGTAGTGTTGTTGCCCTGTTAAGCTTTCTTTTCCCAGAGACAGAAGCTACAGACAGGAGCCCTTGAAGCCTGCTGTTGGGCAGGGAGAGCTTGGAGTGGAGCAGCACCTGTGAGCTGAGACATGGAGCAGTAAAAGAAAAATGCCTACGTATGAATCCAGGCAAGTGGGAGCTGACAGCCTACAGAGGAAGAGCCATGGGACTTGGAAGTGAACCTCGAGTCAAGACGAAAGAGGACTTTACTTGGATGTTTGGTATTAATTAAGGAGACTGCTCTTACTGTGACCTGGGGTAGATGGTGTGGTATTTTCTGTTACCCCCTTGAGGATGTGGAGCATTCGGGATGACCTTAGTCCAGGACCCCCTGCTGTGTAAACAAATATTTTGGGGAATGCTACTGACTGCTATGATATAAGCTATGCGCCATATGACATACTTAGTGATATCATATATATAAAATATATTAGATAATATAGTTTACTTAAGGATGTTGCTATGAATGTTACTCTTTTGTTTATTGAACAATGTTTAGTTTATTGCTGAATAGATTTCACTATATTATACAATTAGACCCTTGTAATTACTCATAATAGCAGTCCTCAGGGTGTACTGCCATGATTGGCGTGACAAGAGGTTAAATGAAACTTTCCCAGAGTCACACAACTAAGTATCAGAGGCAGGATTTGAATCTAGGTAATCTTGACTCTTATGATTATTGAAATATTTAAATGATTGTTTCATGGAAGTAGAGTTAAGTCTTATTCTGAAAGATAGAACAAGGACCAAAAACTGACTAGAGCAGATCTGCACAACTTGGCAAAACGTAGGGGCCAAAATTAAAACTGGGCCACAGATAAGTTAGAGAGACCTACTGACAGTGGTAGCTTGCCTTGTGTTATGTGACAGAGTGGTCACAGTGGCAACCCTACATTTTTCCCCCCACGCTGCCCGAAATCGTTGGCCCACACAAGTGAGCCCTATTGTTGTGCAGGCCTGGACTAGAGGCTGCATGGAGGTAGCTACAGCAACATAGAAAGAAACCCCTAATAATTAGGCATTGACTCAAAATAAAATGGGGCTGCCTTTGAAAGAAGTTTCCATTCTTGCTTCAAGAAGGCATAATCTAAACATAATGTCCTTTCTAGCTCTAAAATTCCATTTCTACATTCAGTTTCAACTGAGAAGGGAGGGTAAAAAAGGATTTGAGAAGATAATTAACTAGTAAGAGAAAGAGAAGAATAGGGGGCGGAGCCAAGATGGCGGCTGGGAAGCAGTGACTGGCGTGAGCTCCCCACCAAGTTCCTCCAAAAACCTATAAAACAATGGCTCTGAACCAATTTTAGAGCTGCAGAACCCACAAAGTGGCAGAGGGAAGCAGGGCTCCACCGCAGGACAGCCTGGATGGTCCCTGGGTAAGGTCGGTCCCACACGGACCTCC
>JAQQSZ010010984.1:0-12365 GCA_028646595.1 Phalanger gymnotis
CCAGTAGGCCCGCCTCACAAGAGTAGCCAGGAGGCCACAGAAAAATAAGATGGCATAAATCATATTCACTGGCCTCAAGACCTCACTCGAACTCCTGAGTCCACACAGGGGTCGGCTCTGCTTCGGATTTTTTTTCTAGCTGTAGTTTCTCACCTCTCTTCGAAGCCAAGCCTCTGTCGTTCTCAAGTCCCGCCTCAACGACTAGAGACCAGAGTCCAGAGACCCGTTGGTTCCAGAATTGGCCCCTCTTAAGTCCTTAATCTACGCCCACACAGGTTTCACACCTGATAGGGCTTTTGGGCCTGGGGCTTAGCGTTTAACAGGTGAAAGTACTTTCACGGTAAACAAAAGCCAAACTCCTCAAGGGCACTAAGCCCATTTTGCCTTACTGGCACACCATACCTCAAAGCAAACCCTCTACCTTGGCAAGGAAGAGGCACCAAGTGCTCTCTTCCTTTGCTCTCTTCTCATATGTGAGAAGAGGCAGCTTATCTTCTTGCCAAAGTCGACTCCTCCTTCTACTTGTGTCCTGAATCTCTTGTCACCTTATTCTTCTGGATGTTTGTTTCTTCCACCCTGTCTACAAACATACTCAGGTCTTCCCTAGTCATCAACATCATACCACAACAACACCTCACTCAAGTCTGCCATTCCTTCATACTGTCATGGGAGGCAGGGTGATTTGGTAGAAAGACTGCTGGATCTGGAATTTGAAGACTTGAGCTCAGATTCTTAGTCTCTTCTGTGAAACTTTGGGAAAGTCACCTAGTCTCTCTGGGCCTGTTTCCTCATCTGTAAAATGTTATTTCATCATCCCTATCACACTCTCTGACTGTGGATATTCCCCAAGCCTTTGCTCCAGGCCCTCTTCCCTTCCCTCTCTACAATCTCTTTCTTAGTGCCTTGATCAGCTTTTATGAGGGTATCACATTTCTATGTCAATAACTTGCAGATCTATATATCCAGCCCCAATATCTCCTGAGTTTCAATCTCACGTTACAACTACATATTAGATGTTTTAAACTGCACACAATAGAAATGTCTCAAACTCAATCTGCCCAGAACAGAATATCTTTCCTTCCAGACCCTCTCTCCCTCTTGCAAACTTTTCTATTTTTATCAAAGATCCCATGATTCTTCTGGTGTCTTAGGCTTGTACCCAAAGTGCTATTCTCAATTCCTCATTCTTCCTTGTCCCACATGTCCAGTCAACTGCTAAATCTGGCCATTTCTGTCTCTATAACTCTTATTACATTCAAGCCCTGTCTCAACTCATGCAGCTATCACCTTTGGTGAGGTTTTTGTTACCTCTTGTATAGATCGGTGCTTCTTAAACTGTGGGTTGCTACCCCATACGAGATTGTGAAAAATTTGGCAAGAGTAGGTTTCAGAACATACAGTGACCAAAAATTAATTAAAAATCAAACATATAATGAATCCGAGATGTTTCTGGCAGCATTAATCCATGTTGCATCGAGCAACTCCATTGCATCCTTGGTTCTGAACACAAAGCACATTCACTTTGCACTGCGAATGCCTCCAGGCCGCTCAACACCAATGAAAAGGAATTGCTGGAGATGACTGCAACAGCTTCCTAATTGGTCCTGATTGGTGCTCCAAGTCTTTTCACACTCTAGTCCACACTCTTCGCTGTTGTTAAAGTGATTTTCCTTAAACTTAGACCTGACTATTCCCCACTTGATAAACTCCAATGGCTCCTCTGGTTTTTAAAGCCTTTCACATCTGGCTCATCCTATTTTTCTATCTTTACTAGATTAATGAAAAAGCATTTATTAAGCACTCACTATCTGCCTAGCATTGTATTAAGTGCTGAGGATACACATGGAAAAGCAAGACAGTTTTTACCCTCAAGAAGCTCATATTCTAGTAGGAAGAAATAACACACAGGAGGTTTCGGTTGTGAAAGCTCAGTGGTACTTAGGGTGCAGTGATGAAGCAGATGGTAATCCATTTTCTTTAATGTAATTTCACTGACAAAACCATATCTGTTTCTGCTAGTGAACCATTTTCGAATACTAAAGACTTTGGTAGTAAGAAGATTTGAGTTCAAACTTGGCCTCAGGTACTTAGCAGTTGTATGACCCTAGGCAAGGAATTTAATCTCGGTTTTTGCCTCAGTTTCCTCAACTGTAAAATGGAGATGAGAGCACCTAGCTCGCAGAGTTATCATGAGGATTGAATGAAATAATATTTGTAAAGTGCTTAGTACAGCACTTGACACCTAGTAGGTACTTATTAAATGTTTTTCCCTTCCTTCCTTCTTTCCTTCCTTCCTTCCTTCCTTCCTTCCTTCCTTCCTTCCTTCCTTCCTTCCTTCCTTCCTTCCTTCCTTCCTTCCTTCGTTCTTCTATCCTCTTTCCCTTTCCTGGAAGCCTAAGCTTCACTTTACCTTGATCTGCTTGCACCTGGTCTGATGCTTAATGCATCTTATTAACCTCCATTTGTCAGTCAAAACACTTACCTTACCTGGAAAATGACAACAAAGTATAGACCCTTCTGGCCCAGTTTCCAGGGCTTTTTGCACTTTGGAATAACTCCCAGGACATGCCTGACCCTGCTGCTATCTGGCATTAGTGAAGGACCATCAGAATGGACCTCAGGAAACCTGGATTATCCTCTCAGCCATGCTATTAACCTGCAATGTGACATTGAGTGAATCATGTGTCACTGCAAAACGATTTCAGTCCTCCTTGGGTTGCTGTGTTGTGTTGAGGAGGAAGATGAGAGAAGAGAAACTATGTAAAAATGTCTCTGCAATAGATGGTAGTACCATTCATTTTAATTACCACTATTCCATACAAACATTCTGACATGACTAAGAGTCATATTAACATGTTCATGAGAAATGAAGCCATTATGATCTTCCTGTAAGCATGTAACTTTATCACCATCAGGCTGGTGCAATTTTAACTTGTAAGTGTAATTCCCAGTCTGGATTGGGAAGCACTCCTTTAAAAAGATAAAATCTACTCAGGCTTTTTTTTTTTTTGTAGGAGTATATAAAGTAGTCACCTCTCTCTTGGGGAATTTTTTTGTTGGTGGGAAGAACAAGGGTGTGGGCCTTTGATTTCTTCAGTATAGCAAACTTCCAGTGTGGAGATTACTTTCACTAGTGCAGACTTTCAACCTATCTGTAACACGGTCTTAGAGAATTATCTGGGAGCACTCAGGGATTAAGCGACTTGCCCAAAGTAATAGCCCAGCAGGTGTCAGACACAGAACTTGAACCCAGGTCTTCCTGACTCCAAGGCTGACCCTTTATGAATTGTGTCTAAATTCAGATATGATTCTAAATGAAAGTTAAATCCATTAGTGAGATGTTCAGGCCCTTTCCCCATCTCATCCCATTGATCAAGCAGAATCAGTCAGTGCTATGATCCTACTTCATTCAGACCTCCTCCTTGTCTCCCTCTGAACACAGTGGGACGGTGCCTGGGGATAAAGTCTGAAGTTAAATTAACCACCACCATCCTGATCAAAGCAATTAGTTATTTGGAGCCCCTTCTGCTCCTGAAGTGCCACATACCCTCTCAGCACAGGATTGGTTTATGCTTTAAGAAGAGCTCAGCTTTGAACGGGTTTGGAAATGACGGTGGCAGTGGGGAAAATGAAGGACAGCAGATGAGTATTTCCAGCAGGCCTTGATCTTCAAGGAAAGAATAACCTCTTTGTGGTTCAACTGACTCTTCCAGCGGGGAGCACTGCAAACATTAGCTAATTAACCTTTCCAGCTCTTCAAAGGGGACAATAAGTGCTATTTTCCCCGTCTTGTCAGGAAGGGAAGGAAGCCTCGTGAAATGGAGTCTGGTGTCACAAATCGGCAGCTGAGTTAAGAAAAAAACAAAAAGAGGACCCTGGTGTTCCAAACCCCTGGCCTTCTCCTATCCCCACAATGGCACAAAAGAACCATTCTTTGCTTTCCTTAGGTATTAGGTAGTATGTGGCCAGCAAATGGTAAGAATTAATGAACCTTCCTCTACCAAGTCAAATGCATTGCATTTTGCATGCAACAGTAATTTTGAGCTGTTCTGTTGATAGAGTCAGGATGACTCCACACGTGGAGCTGGAATTCCCTGGCCTAGATGAAATATGACTTTTGATTATGCAGCAGCCAGACAGCCTGAAGACAACCATACTGGGGAAAGGCAGTTTCTTTATTAGAATGAGTTGGAGAGCATAGAATAAAATTGGCCTCCCCACCCCCCACCACTTCCTTTCCAACCCCAGCTGAAGATTGTTGTTGTACCAACTGTCAGCCAAAGGGGGGTCTCTCCTCCTGCAACAGGGGCACCAGAAGAAATGAAAATGCCAATCTCCTCTCCACCCCCATCTTGCTATATTAAGCACACGCTTGACTCTTAAAGGGAGATTACTATGGGAAGCCAAAGCTCCTTCCCACAAGGAAATCTGATGGAAGGTTTGCAGCTCCTCTCTTTCTGCAAGGGAAGATTGTAGGCTGAGAATAATGGCCCTTGTCACTTCCCATAGTCTCGTTATGGAAGATATTTAGTGTCGATGCTGGGATGTGGGGGTAATATCTTAGACGTGATAATGTTGCTTCCTGCATCAGTGCACACAGTATTGATTGTAAGCTGTCAACCTTTTTGCATGCTTGGTGGGGTCCCAGTAGACTAACCACTTCAGAGATAGTAATGCATCAGGTCTTGGACACATGATCTGTGTTAACTAAGTTGGGCTTCTCATTCTTCAAATCTCTTGGTTCACAATGATTCTGTCATCTTTCAAGCCCATGACTGCTCAGAGGTCTCCTCTGACCCTGCTTGTGGCAGGTTGTGTCAATGTTCCTCCTCACCCCTGGAACCCAGTTACCCTCAGTTTTTCTTATGTGGTCCCCTAATTTCCCCATCCCTTTATTCAGGAGACCACACTTTTAATCTCCCTTTCAGCAGTTCTCGGTGTCTAGAAAAGAGGGAATACAAGGAGAGCTCAGTCAGCTGTCTCTCCACCGCTCAAACATCACAACTTTATTTAAGTTTCAGTAAAATTCCAACTCCTACCTAGTTGGACAAATATGGCTTTAGCGGAATGTAGATATATCAGCAGCCATTCACAGCAAGGACTGAGGTCCTCCTTATGACCCATGCCTTTCCTCCTGCTTTTTTGTGTCCGGTCATAAGAAACATGATGCTTCAAGAAATTCCCTGCCTCCTCCATTCCAAACTAAAAGCATAGAAGGATCCTGACTGTTGTTATTAAACAACCAATGGGCTTTGGGATAAGACTGATCATTTGGATTGAGAAACCCATGAAAATACATATAGGAAATTCATATATAAAAAATTATCAAAAGACCAAATTATTTCAGGGAGTGGGTGATAGCTAATGATTTGTGTGAGAGGGAGTAGAGTTGATAACCTTTTAAATCAATTTTGAAAAGCACTAGAGAAGGCCAGCTTATTTTATAGTCACAGATTTAAAAGAGACTTTAGAGCATATCTAGTTCAACACCCTTATTTTGTAGTTTAGGAGACTGAAGCCCAGAGAGGGGAAGAAGGTGGCTGAAGGTCATGCAGTAAGTTGGTGGCAAAACCAGGATTCAAGTCCAGGCCTCTCCACTCCTGAATTCAATGCTTTCTGCTCTATAAGACCTTCACAGGATGTACAGTGGTTACTGGCTAACTTATGTTCTCTCCCCACATTTTGATTGAAGCTTTGGCTTTCCAGGCAAAGCATCCTGATGAACTGAACGAGGGTGACAAGGAGAAAGTCCACACAACAGGCCAAGAGGACAACTGAGAGAATTTTACTTGGGGTGTTACAGAACAGGCTTTTGATACAAGGGAAAACAAAAAGACACTGGGAAAATCGGATGGACTTCTGTTATTTCCCCTTCTTCCTCCACTCTGGCAACACTCCCTCCAACGTCAACCCTGAAAGTTGTGATTTTTCTGGCTCTATGTAAAGCCACAAACCAAGGAAACACTGCCTTAAAGATGGCTGCCCATGAGTTCTGTCCTGAGCCACCTTTCTTCTCTCAGGTGGCAGGTTAGTTAGATGGGCTATGAAAGGCTGAGTGAGAGGCCAGCACCTGAGCTGAAACTGCAGCTATTAAGATGAAATCCAGGCCCTGGTTTGTTTCTCCCAGAAGCCAGAAGCCAGAAATCCTTTGAATTCATTGCATCTTACTCCCTGAGGTACTTTTGGGGGGGACATTAGTGACATTTCTCAGGAAGTGTCACAAGTCAGAAACCCCAATTGGGGAAGAGGCATTGAAGGATTAGACTGAGCAGCAGCAGGTTCTAGTGGATTTCATAGATTGTTCCTTTTACGCACAATTTTCACACTAGGAGAAGTCACTCAACCTCATGGGTTTTCACCTTGGAAATGAAAAGGGTGAGCTTTTTGGGGTGTTGCAAAGTCCAATTAGTTTTCAGAAAATGGCATTTTAAAATTGATTAATATTGTTCCAGCATCAGGACTGGGCTTTGTTACCTTGTTGGCTGTGATATCTGGGGCAGGGGAGGAGTGGGGGGCAAAAAAGGAATGGGGAGGATTCCTGGGTGTCAGTTTCCAATTTGGGAGGCTCTGGTAAGGGGTGCTCCTTCATTTGGAATGTCAAAATATAAGTAACAACCTTTTTTGTCTTTAGGCTTTCACTAAATGTATGAATAAGCAAATAAATAAATACTTAAAGAAGCAAAGAGAAAAGTAAAATGAAAGAAAACAGAAAATGGAGTCCAGGCTCATCTAAGTTTGTGATGGCAGATTTTAGAAGCTCTAATTAAGTATTTTCTACAAATTCACCCAAGCACAGCAGCATGTCTAGAGCCAAATTCTCTGCCTGGGGTTGTAACCGAGAAATGTAGCAAGCCGTGGCATTGCATACAACTTTTAACCAGACTCTAACCTTGGCCTGGATTTCTGCCTTCACAGCCTCATAAGAAGGAAAAAATTATTTGGAACAGCAACAAGAAAAAGAATTTTAAGAAATGAAGTGGAAAAGCAATTCTGGTTTTCTAGGAAGCAAACAGATTTTTATCCAAAAGTAGAGTAAACGGTGTTTATTTTTCAATCAAATGGAATTGCTTAATTAAAAAAAAAACTTATCTTCCCCCTCCCCCCTTAAATACTACAGACAATCTCATTTCACCTCAGCAGACACCTAGAAACAAAACACTGGACTCACCAGAGAGAACTGGGTAATAAAAGCATCAGAAATTCAAGTCAACTATGGAAGGAACCTGGTTACCTGGCAGCTCTCGATTCTAAACAAGAGTATTCTGAACCTATTTGTTGGATTTGCCAACACAGTTTCTTAAAATAGGGGGAGATGGGGGCCTTTGGACTGTTTTTCTTCTATTCCAATTGTTTCCTGCATAGGAAAATTAAAGTCAATGAATAAAATGAAAACCCAAAGAAACATTTAAAAACTTGTTTGACTAGTATTCAGTATGTGAGCATATTAAGTATAACTTGTCCTCCTAGTTAACCTTGTCCTGGAATATATATAGGTTATTTGTAGCCGCCACTGCTATAATATTTTCTGAAGGATGCCAAGCTGTATGTAAGATCTTTTTGCTAAAGTCCAGACTGTCCACGCTGATCTCATCTTTTCTCCGTTTGCCACCTACACATACTTTTCGGGGTTTCAAGATGGCCCTGGGCTTGCTGTTTTCCCTGGAAGCCTCCAGGGTAACATCACGCTTGGTATTTCGGTCAAACATCCTGAAGAAGTTGTTGTAGGACCCAGTCATGATGACGCTGCAGAGTGAGAGAGGAGAGAGGGATGAGTTGTACGTGAGCTGGGGTCATCACAACACCCATTGCTTTTGTTGGTGAAACAAGGTGTAAACTTGTGTGAAATTTGTTCTAGCCTTTGACGGTCTTTTTCCTTGGTGGGTTTATGGAAAGAAAGGCAGAATGGGTTTGTTGAAGGATTTGCCATATGGTCATTCTTAAAGGGCTTTAAAATGGCTGATTGGGATAGTTCTTCAGGATATTGTTTTTATCTTATTGTGTTAGATGTCTGGTTATCAGCCCCTGGATTAACTGATTCTTTATTAGTAATAAATAATCCCAAGTTTTTTAATGTTATTTTTGGATTTTACAAATTTGAATTATGAGTTTGCATGCTGCCAAAGTTAGATCATGGAGTCATCCATATCTACCTAGTCTTCTGAAAGATCTGGATTTTCTGTTGTATAAATAACTAATTTTTAGAGCAAAGGTCATCATCAATATTAAAATGGTAGAAAAGGTAATGGTGAGAAAGAGGTTACTTCAACATCTGTAACTTGGCTTATCCAAACAAGTTAGAAGTATCCAGAAGCGGGCAATGGGAAAACATTTTGTCACTGTTTGCCAACAAACATGAGGAAATACATTTTATGATTAAAAAAAGAGAAATATTTGGGCAATAGCTTATCAAGAAATTCTTTTGTTCTTTCATCCTAAGAGAAAAGAATATATTTTTCTTATTATTTTTAGTATTAATCCAATAGGAAGCAGCATTGTGTAGTATAAAGAAGATAAGCCTTAGAGTCAACAAGGTCTGGGTTAAAGCTTTGGCTCTTCCAATAGAATGTAAGCTTCTTGGAAGCAGGAACCACACATCGGTTGTTTGGTCTTTACATCCCCAGTGTCTAGCACAGTGCTTTTAACAGAACAGGTACTTCATGCTTGTTGGTTTGCATTGGACAGTTAATTGGTCAAAATCATTAAAGTTTTCATCTGGTGTTTTTGATTGTGTAGACATAGTACCTCTTCGGCTTTGTTCTACATTAATCTTTTAATATAGATCTAATTCTTCTGCTCTGTCATTTCATAAATTCATAAGGAACTGATGTAATTCCTGCCATCAAGGAGCTCACACTTTACTGATTGAGCTGGAAAGGCACCTGAGAGATCCTCTAATCCAATCCCTTCATTTTACAGATGAAGAAACTGAGGCAAGAGAAAAGCGACTTGCCTAGTTTTATACATTGTTAGTGGCACAGCTGGGACTAGAATTCATTCTGATTGTTTTATAAATCACTTGAAGACATTCAGCTCTAAGAGGATAATGTTTGCATGTCAGAGAGAGCATACCAGATAGATATGAGAAAGATAATCAGGTTAAGCATTTGATTCTCAATACAAGTGACAATAATGACATTTCATAAAGCATTTGCAAACATTGCCCTTTGTCAGACGTTTTAGAAACAGGAGCAAATTAATCCCTACTCGATGGTGTTGACACAAAGATAGTAGGTAACTCGTCACAATACTTGAGGAGTATTTCCTTAGGAAATTTGGAAAATTAAGTCTATGATTTTATTGCTGTAGGAAACTCTGTGTGAGAATTCCCTTTACCCAGGCGGGCTAGCAGCAGCTTTACAATTTAAAATTTTAAAAGGGTTTCCTAGGACACTGAGAGGTTAAGTGATTTGCCCCTGGTCAAACAACCAGGACTCATCAGAGAGAGGACATGAACACACAGTTTTTTTTCTGACTGAGGCCATCTCTTCTATCTTGTAGACTATGCTGCCTTTCTTTCAGTAATGTTTAACCTGAAAATGAACCACGGATAATAATAAATAAAAAAATAGACATTGATATAGTGATTTAAGATTTAATCCTCACAATTGCCCTGTGAGGTAGTTGCTATTATCTCTATTTTACATATGAGGAAACTGAGACTCAGACTTCAGTTAACTGAATTGCCCAGGAGCACACAGCTAGTAAGTGAATGAGATGGGATCTGAACCCCGAGCTTTCTGATTCCATGTCCACTGCCTTCAATATCACAGGCCTTAATGTTGTACCCAATCTCTTTTCAGGGAGCCTGATATATGATTTGCACTGAGCCAATAACCTTAGGCCAGGGCTCCACTAGCAGAGTAAAGAGGAACATTGAGGCCAATAGCCAGCTGATCCTAACAAATATGCTTTGTTTTTCATCAGCTGAAGCTGTCAGGACTGAATTTTTGGCAGAGCTGATTTTTGTTTTTCAATTCACGTTAGTTCTGCAGATTTGGCACTGATGATAGACAGCGCTGATAAAGATGAAACTATTTTCTGTTTATTTTTTTCCTAAATAATTATGATCTGAGAGCATTTTTGAATTATAGGATCATAGCTGTGGAGCTGGACGTGAACTCAGAGGCCATCTAATCCACCCCACTCATTTTACTGATGAAGAAACTTGACCGCAGGGAAATCAAGTGGCTTGCCCAAGGTCACACATTCTCTTCATATTGGTCTTGTATGAAAAGAAAGCAATGGTCTTCTAGGAGAATGTAAACTTTTTGAGGGCAAGGATTGCTTTTCTTTTTATCTTGGTAGTCCCTGCATCTGACTCAGTGCCTTGAACTAGAAGGTATTTAATAAATGCTTATGGGATTGGATTAGATAAAAAAAATTGTCAGTAGCCAGGAGTATTAATTATTCCTTCTATGACAGGAAACATCAATCCTTGAGTAAAACGTTATCTTATTGAACTATATTTCATCCTTGGGGTATCTCTGCCTTCTAGGACACAGCTTGTCAATCAGGTGACCCATTAGATGTGAATCCCAACCCAAGATATGGGTCTGGCCAACTAGGATTCAACATGATCCTTTTTATCTTGCCATACATTGTTCAGTTCCCACCTGGGACAACTGGGACACCAGCCAGGACCTCAGTAAGGCAAGGGACAGCCTAGGGGTTCTTTGCTAGTGTTTCTTACCTGTCTGACCCATTCCACACACACTCAAATTTATCAAAAATGCAATCATTTTCATAGAGAGAACACAACTTGCTGCGGAGGTAGTCATGAACCTGTGGGAAGAAAGAGAAAGAAGAGAATAAGCCAGTGAGCTCATTTGTTTTGCTCTCCAGATGGTCTGTGAGCACTAAGACTGGACTCTGGATGTGGTAGGCAGCTGCCCAGGGCCAACACTGGGTGTTTGGGTTCTGAGTTTCTCCTTGAAGTGTCCGGGTCTTGGGACAATGACTCTTAAGTGAGGCCAAAGAGACAGAGAAACAGCCATCTCAGAAAAGAAGTGTAATAAGTGGGGAAAGAGAATTGGAATGGGGAAGAGAGAGCACGTCAAGGTTATTTCAGGGACAAGAACATGCCTTGTCATGGATTTGGCTTCTTGCCTCTTGCCACTCTGATTTTTTGTCAATGAGATGGTCTTGTGACCTCTAGGTATAAAGAGTTTCAGGGAAGAACTCAGACATTTAGGGCTTGGTAAACTCTAAATAAGGATCTTCTGTTATTAGGCCCTGGGGAAAAGTCCCCAAATTCTTAGATTCCAAATGATCTTACATCCATTCACTCCCACTATTGTTACTCTGGTCAGCCTTTGCCACCTTATTTCTTAATTGCTGCAGTAGCCCTAAGTTGGTCTCACAGCCTCTAATCCGTCCTGCACATTTGACACCAATCTCATCTTCCCTCCAAATAGAGACTTTATTCAGCCAATCTCCCACTTAGTAATTTCCAATTGCTCCATAGTCTACAGGATAAAATCCACATTTCTCAGCCTGGTATTCAAAACACTCTGGAACACGACTCCACTTAGAGCCTACACTCATCTAGCTATGTTGATTTTTACATTATCTTCCAAATATATTGTTCATGCCCTAGTACAATTTAAACTCCTTGTGGGCAGAGACTGTTTTGCTTTGTATTTGTAGAGACCAGGGTCTACCACACTGTCTTATACATAGTAGTTACTAAATACATATTTGTTATATTTAGTGGAATTGAAATATAGCCCCTGCTACATTTCCTGGCCTTCCCTTAGTTAAATCCTACGCAGCTCAGTTATCACTTTCTCCACAATGGTGCCCCCATTGTTCTCTCCCCCTCTTCCTCTCAATTTATGGAGCATTTAGCATCTCAGGTGTGGGGAACCTGTGGCCCTCTAGATCCTCAAGTACAGTCCTTTGACAGAATCCAATGGATCAAAGGGCCATACTTGAGGACCTAGAGGGCCACAGGTTCCTCATCTAGATCATCTACCTTGGTATTTAATCACATATTGCCTTGGACTGTTAACTTGACACCAATGTGTATCTATCTTGTCTTTTCAACTACAGGGTGTTCCTAAAGTCTGGACACATAGGCAAAAATGCGTATTTTCAAGAAATGAAATGAATGAAATTTTCAACAACATTTAATCGGAATATTAACAAATAACATCTTCAATATGATTTCCATCATTTGTGATGCAAAAATTGATGCACTTTGCAAGATTCATGTGAAGTCGATGCAATAACTCCACATTGCCATCAATTTTAGCACATTCACTCCTTATGCATTCAATCAAGTGTATTGGATCTGTGATTTTCATTGAGTACACCTTCTCCTTTAGCATATCCCAGAAAAAGAAGTCGCTGAACAACACAGAGTC
>JAQQSZ010010985.1:0-12365 GCA_028646595.1 Phalanger gymnotis
CTGTTATATATTTATATCTTTATCTATAGCTGTAGTTATATGCCGATAGGGTTATAGATAGATAGATAGAGAAAAAAAATCAATATTGATATAGATAGCACAAGCAGCTGGGAAGATGCACAGATCTGAATGTCTCCAAGTCATAGATATCTCTATATCTAGCTCTGTGTAGGTCTGTCTGTGTCTCTCTGTCTTTCTTTGTCTATCTTTCTGTCCCTCTCTTTTTGTCTTTGCCTTTCTCTTTCCCTGTGTCTTCTGACAACTGCCCACCTGCCACAAACCGGTGCAGGCCGTCATGTCTAGACCATATAGAGCCTTTTGGCTGGTATCCCTAAGTCCCTATGTACTTTTGTTCATTGCCCACTCGGCTATAAAAATGATCTTTTTAAAGTGCAGATTTATTCTTTGTCACCCTCGTATTTAGTAATCTCTAGTTATCTCCTATTTGCCTCCAGCATCAATTATAAAAATCCTTTGTTTTGCTTTTTATAACCTGGTCCCTTTCTACTTTTGCAGGCTTCTTATATATTACTCCTATCCATACAATCTATGATCAGTGATGTAGACATCCTTGCTATTCCTTGAACAAGATACTTTTATTTTCATTGGCCATTTCTCATGCCTGGAATTCTTTACCTCCTTAAAGTCCTAGCTAAAATCCCATCTTCTATAAAAAGAATTTCCTGATCCTCCTTAATGCTATTACCCTTCTCTTTGTGATTTTTCTCCTTTTTATCTTGTCTATGTTTGTACATAAGTTTTCACATCACACTAGTCTATTGGTAAGAGTTTACAAATGAAACAAAAATTCAGCTTTGGTTCAATTGAGTGTAGCTCTCCCTTCATCCTACATTTGCCATGATGGTGAATTATTTTCAGCAAAGGTCTGGTGACTCTTGGGTCACATTGGGAAGTCTGTCAAACCTCCCGAAAGCTAACTGCCTTAGGACTTTGACTTAGGTGATCAGGAAACTATGACAAGAATTTGAACCTAAGTTTCTTCAACCAATTAAGTCTGGAGGATGATTTCATTACCTTTATAGGGAAAAATGAGTTAAGTCCAAACCAAATTAGTAATATTTGTTTCTCCTACTCCTGGAGAATATAGGAAATGAGGAGATTTTTAATGAAATCATTTTTAACTATACAAAAATTAACAAGTTCATGGAAATGAGATGTTACAAAGGGAAATCTCTATACGGTGCTTTTCCTCACTGGGCCCAAACTAATCAGGCAGTAAGCCAGTTTCTTGGATTAAAAAAAAAAAAGGAATTCGTAGAGGTTCATTAATTCTTTTAAAGTCACCACCGCTCTTACATTTATACTGTGTTAATTTTATCATAATTGGTTAAAATTGTTAATGAACACCGAAAAAGTCATACTGCTTAGAAGTTATTGGACAAACCTGACCACATGTATAATTAAGGTAAACAAATTACTCCGAATACCTTAGAACAAATGTGCCCTTATTTTGGAAAATTTGTTAGCTATTAGGTTTTTTTTTTTATAATCTGTGAGATACCAAGAATTACTGATCTTCCAGTATTAATGCATATAAAACTTAGAAGGAATGTTATAGTTTCTCTAATGTAAAAGTACGTAGTGTTCCTTATTGTTAAAAATAAGCAAGTACAAAATTCGTATTAAACATGGGGAAATTAGTGCTGGAGCTTTGTGGGTAATCATACATTTGAAATGTGAAGAGTTTTTTGTTAGGGTGTTTATATATGTTTAATCTAATTTTGTATTCTTACCACTTTCAATGACCAGTTAGAATACTAATGGAACAATTTGTGGACCTCTTGTCATGTGTAAAATACTGTGCAAAAACAAGCATAAGGTAGGAGGCTCTTTACCTTTAAGGGTCTCATACATTCTATTGGGGAAAAGATAATAGCTACATATAAAAGATAATGATATATAAAGCAATAAGCAATTACCAGATAAATGCTATAGATAAGAATTGTCATTGAGTTTAAAAAGTACATTTTTCTATACTTTTCATATGTTAATACCTTTTTTTTTTTATAACAGGGATCTGAGGAACAATCTTATTAGTACTATAGATCCAGGGGCTTTCTGGGGGCTTTCTTCTCTAAAAAGATTGTAAGTATTTGATCGTATGACATTAATTTGAACTTATGTAAGTAACTGTTTTACCACTTGGAATAGTCATGTGAATGTTCTGATAAATGTTAACAAGAGTAGCCAATAAGAGTATTACTAATCTTTCAGTGATCTGTGAATTTGGATTGTGTAACATGAACATCCATGAAAGATTTTACCTTTATTTATTTATCCTGCTCAAAGTTCATTGGTCTAGATGTAATGTTATGGAATTTTACTGAGTACTGAACGTGAGACTATTTATGTGACTAGTATTGTCTTTATGCATATTAACATTAATACAGCCTAATACCATGTTAAGATTTTTGTGCAGTTTGTAGGAAGGTATTCACTTTATAGTATTTTCTATCAACTAAAAAATTCTATTTCTTTTTCTAATGAATTACTACCTAGTTAAATCTATATTCATTCTTTTATTTGTAGTATTAGTTGCACACTTTTAGCATTCAGGATATGTTATTAACTTTTCAGTTATTTTGTAGTTCTTCTCAATTGCTTAGGCTTGGTAAAATAGCAAAAACAGCTTTGGTTGCTATTTATTCATGATGACCTGAACATTGTTATTTTAATGTCTTTTCATAAGTGTAATACAGAATAGTTTTAATAACATAATGGTAGACATGTTTTCTTATAAATTTAATTTGTATTTTACCAGATGAAGAAGGCTAACTTTGCAGTTTTCTTAAGAGAATTTGGAGAATTTTGACTTAGCCTGAGGAAGAGGGGAAAAATGGTTTAGGTCTTTTATTTAGGAGGATTGGCCCACTATTATTGTAATTTAAAATATAATTGGTTCTATAGCCAACAGTTAATTAAAGCCTTTTTCTAGCTCTAAAGTTCTTGCCTGATATATAAGCAGTTAAGGCAGCTGAAGAAGAAATTCGAGACTTTATGTGAAAGTAAAGCGAAGGATTTGCTATCTAGTACTTTACCAGCTAGAAGACTCCAAAATTTGGGAATTTTAGCACCTCTCTCTATATAACTTGACCTAAAACATTTTGAAAGTGGCATAATCAAAATTAGAAATTAAAGGTTTCTTTGCTGAGTTTTTAGCTCAGCATTTCAAAACATAAGAAAAATTGGAATATTTAGTCAAAACTTTTTATAGCTAGAATATTAAAAATTTTGTAACTCCATCAAAAGTGTAAGATATTGTATAATGAAATAATTTGATCAGAACTATAGGAAGGTAGAATAGAGGTAGTGTTGCTTAGTGGATAGAATACTAGACTTGGAATCAGGAAGACTTTGGTTCCGATATAGCCTTTGACTAGCTGTGTAGGTTTGGGGAAGTCAGTCTGCTTTTGCCAACTCAGTGGGATTTATCTACCCAGTGGTAGGTGATCATGTTTTTCTTTGAGGAAGTCATTGATCACAAATCACAGAGGCCATATTGGTGGTTATTTAAAAAAAATAACAGAGAAGTCTTGTTAAAGTAATTCTTTTTAGACAATATTAGAAGTAAATAACTGAAATACTTTCAGATTACCTAGGTAGGAGATGCAGTCAGAAATTAGTTCATTTTTTTGCCACTGTGATCAAAACTTCAGTTTCTTTAAGTTGATGACACAGAGGTAGAAAGCAATAAGCTTCAGAATGTTTCATGAATGGGCCAAAAAGTCCTAATAGCATTTAATAACTTAGCCTTCTCTAACCTCTTTTCCATACCGGTCACATTTTTTTCCATCACCCCTGATTGTCCGGGTCCTCTCACTTCTCCACTTAAAAGCTCATTTAGCATAATATCATGAGTCATCTTTCATTGTGTGAGATAAGATTAAGAATTTAATCAGGATGTCATTAAGAATTTAATCTAGAGGGGAAACTTTTAGATTTCCCCATTCCAACTTCATGTGTGAAGGCAAATGAAAGCTGGAGAGAACAATAATGAAACAGTGTGAGGGTCGAGGAAGCTAGTTATGCCGAAGTATTATTCAAGAAGTGGATTCGTTGGTTCACATTCAAGGTCTTATGTGTACTAGCTATGTGATTTTTGAGCAAGTTACTTAAACTCTCAGAGTTTTCCAAATGGGATTAAAGAGAATAACAACACCTCAGTGTACCACCTCTAGGTACCACTGTAGGAGGTAGTTTTGAGAAATATGCTTCATTGTCCTTAAACTATTACTTTCAGGTATTCCTTCATCTCCTATTCATACAGATGACTATTGACACTTGGCCTTGTGTCTCCTTGTCTCTGACTATGATGTTCTCTCTCTTTTCTTCTACCTCTTTGGATCCCTGATTTCTTTTAAGACTGCTCCTGAGTCACCTTCTCTGTGAAATCTTTCCTTGGCCTCTGGCTGCTAGTGACTTCCCTCTCACCTTTTACTCATTTTGTACTTATCATGGGCATACTAAGTATCTAAGAAGAGGCATCTTGGTGAAGTGAATAGAGAACAGGCCTCATAGCCATGAGGACCTTAATTTCAAGATCTATTCTTGACACCAGCTGGCTGTGTGACCGTGGGTAAAACACATAGTTACTTGCTTCTCTAAGACTATAAGCTTCAGAGAAGATCCTAACCTGCATTGGTAGAGGAAGTTTCTTCTTCAGAGAATTCCCTATTCCAATGAAATCACAGGTCTAATCTATATCCCTATCCTTTATATTTATATGTAAATATGCTGTCTCCCAGTTTTAATATAAGATCCTTAGGTGGGCCGGGGGTGGGAGTGGGGGCAACTTTTACTTATGTCTTTGTATCCATCCCCAGCACTTGACAAAGTGCCTGGTACATAGAAAGTGTTTATTGAATGCTTGTTGACTGACTGACCATACTAAAAAGAAAAGGTACTGCATCTGTGCTTTTTTCTGTAGGAAGGTGAACATTAGCCAGGAAACCTAAGTGAAAAATCTTATGTTGAACACATAGTGAGAAGAATACATTTTTTTTTATTTCTGTCTTAGGGATTTGACCAACAACAGAATAGGATGTTTGAATGCAAACATCTTTAGAGGACTCACAAATCTTGTTAGATTGTAAGTATACCTTTTGTTTCTGTAAAACATTAAAATACAATGAAATGTTTATTGACAAAATAGTTTATTAAACACCAGCTATGCATTGTAGGTTGCAGTGGAAGGTGATGTGGCTGCTGCCTTCCAGAAGATGGCAGTCTATCTAGAATGTGAACTGGAGACCGGAGAGTGTTTTAGCTCTTTTATTTCTATATACACAAGCTGTCTCTCTGATAGAATATAAGCCTTTCAAGACAATGTCATCTCATACTTTGTCCTTGTGTCTTTAGTACCTGACACGTAGTAGGTGCTTAATAAATACTCATCCATTGATTGATTTTCACATTGCCTTCAGTTGTGCTTCTTTAATTCAGTGAGATGATGTACACAAGGGTGTACATTTGTCAACTGTAAAATACTATAAATTTGAAGCTTTTTCTCCTGTTTCTAGTAATACTAGTATACTTTTGAGTGGCACAGTGGTAAGAATTCTGGTCTGGAGTCAAGAAGACCTGAGTTTGGTTATGGACTCAGATATTTACTAGTTGTATCACCCTGGGCAAGTCACTTAACCTGTCTGCTTCAGTTTCCTTGTCAGTAAAGTGAAGATAATAGCAACTACCTCCCAGGTTTCTTGTGAACATGAAATGAGATAATATTATATAATGTTTAGCATAGTTCTTGGCACATAGTAGGCATTTAAAAGCCAGCTTGTCTCTCTTCATCCCTTCTTCCTTTCTTTCCCCATTTTCTTCTTTCCTTCTCTCCTTTCGTTCCATCAAATAAAACTATTAGAAGTAATACTGACTTTGGGGCAGCTAGGTGGCACAGTGAGTAGAGTACTGACCCTGGAGTTAGGAGGACCTGCGTTCAAATCTGGCCTTAGACACTCGACACATGTACTAGCTGTGTGACCTTGGGCAAGTCACTTAACCCCAATTGCCCTGACCAAAAAAACAAACAAAAAAAATTAGAAGAAAAAAAAAGAAGTAATACTGAATTGAGGAAGTTAAATCCTCCTTTTTTTAGTTTAGGAATGAGTTGCTTCTCTATATAGCTCTACCAGTTGTTTAGGAAAATTATGATCTTTTCAACATATATTTTTAAGATAAAATTAATCATTGATATTATTTATTGAACAAGTATGTAACATAAAGATCCATTTTGTTTGGACTGTTTTTATTTGTGAGATTAACTGAATTAGTTGTATTTGTTTCTTATAGATCAGTTAGAAATGATCTCAGAATTTTTTTTTCCTAAAGTATGGTATATTTTCCATTTTACCTTTAAGTCTTTATGCAAGAAAAAATATTTTCTTAGATAATAACACTCAGATAGGAAATGAATTTAAACATCTCCTGTTTTAATTTTACCTTTGAGTTGTTATATACTCTGAATATTTGATTTATTAATAACTGAAACAGCATGGTGTAGGGGAAAGAGTATAGAATTTGGAATTAGAGGACTGACTTTGGCTCTTCCATTATTGTTGCCTTGGGGTCAGCTACATCAAATACCTGGAACTAAGTTTCCTTATCTGCGTGATGAGGGAACTGGACCTCTAAGTTCATTTCCACCTTAAAAGCTGTGATCGTGATTCTTGAAACTCTAAAATCCCTTCTGAGAGGGCTAAGAAGAGCATTGCTAAGGTTATCTGAAGACGTACAGGAAAAAAAAATCTCATTCAGCAGCCTAACAAATTAAGTAAATGTATTACATTGAGAGGGCCAAAATCATATCCTTTTTTACTATATACTTTAGCCCTTAGTATATTATGTATTCGTAACAAATTTTCTAAAGTTAATGAATGAATGACAAGTTAAAAAGAATTTTTTCCTAACTATAATATTCTGAAATACTTAAGAGGCAGTTAGTGAATAAATAGTCTAATACGTAGCTTATTTAAACCCATGGTAAATAAATTATTTAAAAGGATCTCCTCTTGTAAAATTAAAGACATGGTTTTATAAAACTCACAGGATATTAGAATTGGAGCTGGGAAGGAACCTTAAAAATCATTTAGACTGGTCCCCTCTTTTTTGTTGTTTTTCAGTTGTTTCAGTTACATGGGGCTCTTTTTAACCCCATTCAGGGTGTTCTTGGCAGAGACACTGGAATGGTTTGCTGTTTCTTCTCCAGCTCATTTTATAGTTGAGGAACTGAGGCAAACAGGTTAAGTGACTTATCCAAGGTCATTGAGCTAGCATAAGTGCCTGAGGCCAGATTTGCCCTCAGGAAAATAAGTCTTCCGGACTCCAGATCTGGTGCTCTGTCGACTGTGCCACCTAGCTGCCCCAGATCAGCTAACTGAGACCTTGAGAGATTGTGTGTTTCCTAAGATTATATATGGTAGTAAATTGAAAAGCCCAGATTAAAATTCAGGTTATCTGACTATAAACCCAGTTTGCTTTTTGAGTGTACCACATTGCTTCTGACAATATGAAGATTATATAATTTGCAGTTTTGGGGAAATGAAGTTCTGTAAAAATGGCACATGATGTTAAATAATCATGTTTATTGAAATGAAATTTCTTTGTTTTTGTTTTCTTCTTACAGAAATCTTTCAGGAAATTTGTTTTCTTCATTAGCACAAGGAACTTTTGATTACCTTGGTTCTTTAAGGTCTTTGTGAGTAAATTTTTTTATTCATTAAATTAAAAAATTTAGCCTGTTCAGTCATTTTCAGTCATGTCCGACCTTTCGTGATTTTATTTGAGGTGGAATAGTTTGCCATTTCTTTCTCCAGCTCATTTTATAGATGAAGAAACTGAAGTGAACAGAGTGTAGTGACTTTCTCAGAGTCCCACAGCTAGTAAGTTGTCTGAGGGTGGATTTGAACTTGTGTCTTCTTGATCTAGGGCTGGTGCTGTATCCATTGCTCCACTTAGCTGCCCTTCTATAATGTTAAAATTTTTTATGAAAAAAAAAAACCAACCTTAGTCATTTTCTAAACCCATTATAAAATATGCCTTTCCTATCTACAGATGAAACAAACATTTATGCCCTATATATAATTTCAGGTAAATTTCAAGTTTTGAAAAATATTCTTTTCCAAATATTATATAAACCAATGTATTTTTAATCATAACATTTGGTAATACTCTTTGCTTTGCCTCTTTTATAAGTAAATGATTTTTCTTTGGTTTTATACTCTTTCCCAACAGTACACTTTAATTCATATCCATTGTTTGAGGACATTTTGTGCTTTTGGATTTTCATTTTGTTTATCCTAACTGAATACACAACTCCTAGAGGTGTTTTAGAACGCTTCTTCAGTGCAGCTTCTGCATCAGCTCGTGTTTGTGCAGGGCTACAGTAGGTCTCTGGAGCTGCAGCTTACATTGTAGTTGAACCAATTTTTTTTCTTTTTTCTAAGTACAACTCCGTTAACTCAGACTGCACCAGGGTAACCTTTTTTTTTCTTGTACTTAAAAAACAAACAAACATAAAAACCACAATTAATAGATTCCACCCCTATAAATAAATCTGTATTACTTAAAATTGTATTAATTTTCTGTTAAAATTATTTTTTCCATTCCATTATTTTCCAAGTTTCATCATATATTTTATATCTGTATTCTCCAAAGGGAAATTTCCACACTAGAAGAGGACAAGTGTTATATGGACTGGTTTGTCTTTTTAAAGATTTTTTTCCATTAAACATTTGTATTTAAAAAAAAACTTTATTGTGTATATATAATAAGCTGGTTATTCACATAGCTTCCCATCATTATAGATGGAATATGTAAGAAGTCTTATTCTTGTAGTGAGTTTCAATAGGAAATTCTGATGACTAGCCTTTTTTTTTAATTGCTGTCAGTCATTGTCTCTGTTGTTCTCACCATAGAGAAGGCATCTTAGAATAAGAACATTCCTTGCAGGTCACGTTCTCCAGTCAGAGGAGGCCTTTGCTTGAAAGTCAAAAGCAAGCAAAGGCTAACTTAGTTTTGAAAATGATAGTACAAGTTTTTTAGTGGGGATTTGGAAGGTACCCTTTATCTAAAACAGAAAAAGTCTAAGTTTGAAACCATGGCAGCAAGGTCAGAAGGAAAGGTAATAGCTGGGATGAGATGGGAGCTTACTCAGAGTAGAATACTACTTCTATTTTTATGCTTAGGCTTTGATTGTCTCTCTTTTCACCAGTTTCCTGATCAAGTAATAGTTGGTGTGATTACTGGTTTTATGTTGGCTACTGCCAATGTGAAAGCTACTTTAAATTGTATGCCTTGTTTTGTAAAGCTAAGTGACCAAGTTAAATACTTGCTCATATCCTGATTTGTATAGCTCTCTAATTTAAAATTCCTTTATGGCAAGTATGAGAGGAATTTTCCACTTTATTTTAATATACCAATAATCATTCTTATGAATTCAGGAAGCTCTTACGGATAAGTAGAATAGAAAATGAAAGTTCATTTGAACTGACAGAACCAAAAAAGGAGCTTTAAAAAAAAAGATAGTAAAATAGTCAAACCCTTATTAAATTTATTCCAAAAAAAAGAGAGAGCAACCAAACTACTGATTGTTCACAACAAAGACAAAAAGAATTCTGAATGTTATTAGGGAATTCTACATAGAACTTTTTTTTTCTTCTGGACTCAACCTATGCTTTTATTGGCATATGGAACTCTCAGAGAGAAAATTCCCGATGCAGATCAGTACCTATACTGCAACTTAACTACTTGGTGCCCTAGACAACTTAAGAGTAAATGACTTTCCCATAGTCACCAAGCCAATATATGCCAAGATGTACCAGGGCTTCTGACTTTGAGTCAAAGCAGAGTGCCTTTTGTATAAATTAAGAAAAATGATAGAACACAAAATTATTCATTTAAACTGACTCTTTTCAGAATAAGATGAGGGGGGCAGCTGGGTGGTGCAGTGAGTAGAGCACCAGTCCTAGAATCAGGAGGACCCGAGTTCAAATCTGGCCTCTGACACTTGACACAGTTACTAGCTGTGTGACCTTGGGCAAGTCACTTAACCCCAATTGCCCTACCTTCCCCCCTCCAAAAAAAAAAAAAAGAGAGACAGAATAAGAAGAGGAATGATCAGTTTACCCTGAGGAAAATAAAAACACCGGGACCAGAGGGATTGATAGTATTCTTTCAAACTTTAGTAATAAATAACTCTTTATTAATTAGATTATTCATAAATATATGAAACATTACACCATACCTTTTAGCAATTACATATGATGTTAATTTTCAAATCTGGTAAAAATATCACCAAAAAAGTGTAGGTCCAAATTTCCTAATGAGTACGAATATTAAATATTAACTAATAGAATATAGTAATACATTATAATAATGATTCCTTATGACTTAGCACAGGGTTTATGTCAGTCATGGGGTACTGGTTCAGTATCAGAAAAACAGCGTGATAAAGCAAAAAGAAAAAGCAAGAAATATTTGATGTGTGCTACATTTGATACTGGTTCAGGGAGGGGTTTACAAACTAGCTGTAAGCATGATTCCTTCCGTAACACAGCGCATGATCTAATATGATCTAGTTAGTAAGAAAAAAACATGAAGTATTAATATAAGTAGCAATTGCTCAAATTAGTGGCCATGAGAGATCAGTACCAGTCACAAACAAGTACATGCTGTGCGTCAAGCACTATGCTAGGTGTTGGGCTAGACAAGTAGGGAGAATGGAACAATCTCTGTTGCCAAAATAATCGAAAAAGTCTTTAAAGAGCTTCCACTAAATGGGCACCTGAAGGACGAATAGGCAGGCCTTAGGAAGACCTCAGTGAGAGATAAAGAACAAATAAAATTTTCATGTTAATAACAGTGGAATTTAATCATTTTCAGTAATCGTAATTTATATCTTGCTTATTGTAGAGAATTTCAAACAGAGTACCTTTTATGCGATTGCAATATATTGTGGATGCATCGATGGGTAAAAGAGAGAAATATCACTGTACGTGAAACCAGATGTGCTTACCCTAAATCACTTCAGGCTCAGCCAGTTACCGGTATTAAACAGGAGCTGTTGACTTGTGGTAAGGTAGAAATAAAATAAACACTTTTAAAATCTTATATTTTGGCTTTCCTTCAGATATAAATTCTAGACATTTTGTTTGATCTTTTTGTATCCTATTGCTCTGCATGAACTTTTCTAGGAATACTTAAAAACAACAAAATTGAAACTGTTAATCAATTAAGACACTTAAGCTAGAAATGTTACCTTAATGTGGTGGGGTTTTTTTTGTTTTTTTTTTGGCTATAGAGAACTTTTCCTCTAAATTTTAATCTAGTTTCATCTTAACATTGTCTTGTTTAGTGGAAGCTAATTTAAAATTTCAGTGTGTTATCCAATGTTTTCTACAGTTAGCAGTAATGACTAATGAATAGTAATGCCATTTTAAAGTAAAATAATATGTAACTTTCACATCAACTAATTATTCAGTTTGTCTAGGTATTAATTAGAATGTAGCTGGTAGAACACTACTACAATTCAATAGAGAGGGCTTAAGCCTTACTTACATGATACTTAACTCCAGTCAGCTCTGAAGGCGATGCTCAGAATGAAACGGTTTTTTTTTGAAACCTACTCAACTCTTTTTCATGTATCACACGAACTTAATTCAACAGTGGATTTACCTGTTTCTGTATTTGATTTTTTCATTTAGTTTCTATTTGTAGCGCTATTGGCTTACTACGTTTTCCCCCCAATGATTCTAGATCCTCCTCTCGAATTACCATCTTTCTACATGACTCCGTCTCACCGTCAGGTTGTTTTTGAAGGAGACAGCCTTCCCTTTCAATGCATGGCGTCCTATATCGATCAGGACATGCAGGTGTTGTGGTACCAGGATGGAAGAAGAGTTGAAACTAATGCATCTCAGGGCATCTTTGTTGAAAAGAACATGATCCACAACTGCTCATTGATTGCAAGGTAATGTTTTTTTTAAGGAAAGCATTATTTTTGTAAACTATACTTATATTTCTGGCTTATATTGTTGGAATTTCAATTTGTGTTTTTATCTTAACTAGTTTAGGGCTTTAAAAAATGTATTTATTACTTGTTCTGTTATTTGTCAATATCATGTTAAATAGTTACATCTGATCTCCTTCCAAAAAAGGAGCATTTTTCCAAATGCTTAGTGTTTTTTTTTTTGACTAGGTTAAATTTTCTAGGAATTGGTGTTTTTCAACTCTGCATCCAATTTTTAAATCTGTTTACTGCTGCTAGATTTTTATTTCTTGCTTTTGGGACCTCTTATCATTTTAAGCATTCAGCCTGAGGAAAATATAACTTCTTATTCTCAAGA
>JAQQSZ010010986.1:0-12365 GCA_028646595.1 Phalanger gymnotis
AAGAAGGAAAATATAGCTAGTCTTTCACAACATGAGTATTGTGGAAGGGTTATACATAGTGATACGCATGTGGCCTATGTTGAATTGCTTGACTTCTTAGGGAGGATGGGTGGGAAGCGAAGAAGGGAAAGAATTTGGAACTCAAAGTTTTAGAAAATAGATGTTCAAAAACAAAAACAAAAAAGTTTTTGCATGCAACTAGAAAATAAGATACACAAGCAATGGGGCATAGAAATTTATCTTGCCCTAGAAGAAAGGAAGGGAAAAGGGGATGGGAGGGCAGTGGGGTGACAGAAGGGAGGGCTAACTGGGGAACAGGGCAACCAGAATATACATCATCTTGGAGTGGGGGGTAGAAATGGGGAGAAAATTTGTAATTCAAACTCTTGTGAAAATCAATGCTGAAAACTAAATATATTAAATAAAAAAAAGAGGCAAAAAAGCTTCTAGATCTCCTTTTCTAATTGGTTGATTTTCTTTTTCATAATCTTCTTGTTTTTCTTGGATTTTTTTAGTCTTTCCACAATCTCTCTTGTTTGATTTTTAACGTCTTTTTAAAGTTACTCTATGGACTCTTTTTGGGCAGGTGACCGTTTGGTGTTACTCTTTGGGGCAGAAGAGGGTTTCTTTACTTCAATATCCTCCTCTGAAAATGTACCCCAGTCTTATCTATTCTCATAGTAACTCTATGGTTGGATTCTTTCTCTTTGCTTATGCATTTTTTGTAGTAGTAATGAATTAATTTTTTAACCACTTCTAATCCTGGGGCGCGGGGGTTGTTCATCTAGAATCAGACCTTCAGTTCTCCTCTCTGGCTTGGAACTGGAACCAAGACCTCCAGCCTCCTGCAAGTGGCATTCAACACCCAGTGGCATTCCCACCCCACTGCTTCTGCACTTAGTGGGCATGTGCTGGTTCCTTCTTGATCCTGCCATGTCTCCATCTCTACACTACAGCTAGGTATGGTGTTCCTTGTCAGCAGAAGTTCCCTTGATTTTCCCAGGCTCAGATGTCCAACTCCCTTCACTTTACCTGGGGGTAAAAGTTTCTGTGCCTAGGGTTGAGGCAACATCCCAACCCAGCTAACCCCAGGTCTTGGGCTTATTGTTACGTGGACCTAGGACCTAGCCTGGAAGTATTTATTCTTCTCAGAGACCAAACCTCACCTTGGGATTTTTCTTCCAATTTTCTATTGTTCCAGAAGGACCCCTGTTGTGCCCCTACTCTTATTTATGTTTACCACTCTATGTTCAGCCTAATGTGCTATGTTATCTCATTGGTGGGTGAAAATCTTGAGAGTTTGGAATTTTCTGACCTACTTTGCCCTCTTCCCAGAATCCTCTCCTCATTATCTTTCAAGGCTTAGCCCAGGTGATGCTTTTCAGCAAAATTTCCTAATTCTCCAGTTCTTAGTGTTCTCCCCATCCTTGAGTTTTATTGTCACAGAATTGTTTGTATGCTTGTTATAGCAGCTGGAGAAAATGTTAGCTCTTTGGGGACAAAGAGGTTTCATTTTTTTTCTTTGTATCTCTAGCACCTAATACTGTGCCTGGTATATAATAAATACTTATTAAATATTTGTTGAAGAGCTCTGGGTTCTGAATTTGGAGTCTTAGGACTTAGATTTGAAACCCAGCTTAGTAATTTGCTACTTGTTTGAACTTCATGAATTCATTTAACCTCTTCTTCACTTTAGTGTCCTCATCTGTTAAGAAAAAAGGGTTGAACTGTAGTTCCATGGCAGAAAAGAGTGTTTGTGGTCACTCACAGAGCCTAAGAGCAGTGACCACACCTCTCCTTATCTGATATGATGTTGGAAGCACCAAAAATCTACAGGCCCCCAGAACTAGCTCTGAAAACAGCAGTGCAAAAATCCTGAAACTTGGGACAGTGCTTCCACTCCAGGAAGAGAGCCCAGCTTTAACATAAAGTTTAAAGTCAAGAAAAAGGCTGGAAAAATGAGCAAAGAACAATTTAAAAAAACAACAAAAAGAAACTTACTATATAACATTGCTATGATGACAGGGAAGATCAAAACACAAATTCAGAAGACAACAAAGTCAAAATAACTGCATGCAAAGCCTCGAAAAATTTTTTGAATTGGCCATAGACTCAAAAAAATTCCTGGAAGAGAAAAGGGATTTTTAAAATATAATAATAGAGGTAGAGGAAAAAATGGAAAAAGAAATGAGAGTGATGAAAGAAAATCATCAAAAAGACTCAAAAGTTTGGTAAAGGAGGCACAAAAAAAAAACCTAAAGAAAATAACACCTTGAAAAAAAAAAGAATTGACCAAATTGTAAAAGAGGCACAAAAAATCCACTAAAGAGAAGAACTCCTTAAAAAGCAGAATTGGCCAAATGATAAAAGAGGTACAAAAATTCTATGAAGAAAAGAACAATTGGTCAAATGCGGAAAGGTACAATAGCTCACATTAAAAATTAGTATTGGCCAAGTGGAAGCACATGACTGCATGAGACATCAAGAAACAGCCAAACAAAATCAAAAGAATGAACAAAACAGAAGAAACTATGAATTACCTCATTGGAAAAACAACTAACCTAGAAAACAGATTGAAGAGATATAATGTAAGAATTATTGGACTACCTGAAAGCCATGATCAAAAAGAGCCCAGACATCATCTTTCAACAAATTGTCAAGGAAAACTGCAACAATATCCTAGAACTAAAGGGTAAAATAGAAATGGAAAGAATCCACTAATCACCACCTGAAAAAGATCTCAATATGAAAATTCCTAGGAATGTTACAGCCAAATTTCAGATTTCCCAGGTCAAAGAGAAAATATTGCAAGCAGCCAGAAAGAAACAATTAAAATATCATGGAGCCACAGTCAGGATAACAAAAGATCAGCAGCTTCAAACTTAAAGAATTAGAGGGCTTGGAATATATTTTGGAAGGCAAAGCATCTGGGATTACAACCACAAATAACCCATGCAGAAAAACTGAGTATAATCCTTCACAGAGGGGAAGTGATATTTGATGAAATTGAGGACTTTCAAGCATTCCTGATGAAAAGACCAGAGCTGAATAGAAAATTTGACTTAGAAATATAAAACTCAATAGAAGCATAAAAATGTAAACATAAAAGAGAAATCATAAAGAAGACAATAAAGTTAAACTATTTACATTCCTACATAGAAAAATGATACTTGTAAGTCCTGAGAACTTTATCATTATTAGGACAATTAAAAGGAGTATAAATAGGCAGAGAGCATGGGTGTGAGTTGACTATGATGTGATGACATAAGAAAATAAAATTAAGGGGTAAGAAAAAGGGATGCATTGGGGAAAAAGATGAAGGGAGAGGTAGAATGGGGTAAAGTATCTCACATGGAAGAAGGATGAAAGGAAAAGATTTTACAGCAGAGAGGAAGACAGGGTGGTGGCAGGCAATGCTTGATCCATACTCTCATCAGAACTAGCTCAAAGAGGGAATAACATGCACACTCAGCTGGATATAGAAATCTATCTCACTCTATAGGGAAGTAGGAGGGGAGGAGAAGAGAATAGAGGGAAAATTGGGGGAGATCTTGTTCAGAAGCAAAACACTTTTGAGGATGGAAAGGGTGAAAGGAGAAAGAGAAGAATAAACAGGGAGAAAAATAGGATGGAGGGAAATACAGAATTGGTAATAACTGAATTTGAATGAGATGAACTCACCCATAAAATGGAAGCAGATAGCAGAGTAGATTAAAAAACAGAATCCCACAATATGTTGTTTACAAGAAATACACTCAGAGTAGAAAGACACATACAGAGTAAAGGTATGAAGGAGGAGCAGGAACTGCTATGCTCAGAAACTTAAACTTAAAAAAAAAGGAACGGTAACAGTCACGATTTCAGACAAAGCAAAAGTAAAAATAGATCTAATTAAAAGAGATAAGCGGGGAAAGTATATTTTTCTAAAAGGTACCATAGACAACTGAGTTCAAATCTGGCCTCAGACACTTACTAGCTGTGTGATCCTGGGGAAGACACTTAACTCTATTTGCTTCAGTTTTTTCATCTGTAAAATGAGCTGGAGAAGCAAATGACAAACCACTCAAATATCTTTGCCAAGAAAACCCCAAATGCGGTCATGAAAAGTCAGACACGACTGTAAATGACTGAAAAACAAACACAGACAATGAAGTAATATCAATACTAAACATTATGACCCAAATGGTAAAACATCCAAATTGTTTTTTTTTTAATTTTATTGATTTAGTACTTTATTTTACCCAGTTATATGTAAAAAAAAATTTTTTTTAACATTCAGTTTTAAAACTTTGAGTTCCAGATTCTTTCTCTTCCTCCCTCCCCACTCCCACCCCTCATTGAGAAAACAAGCTATTCCATAAATGTTATACATGTGTAGTCATGCAAAACACATCCATAATAGTCATAGCATCCAGATTCTTAAAGGGAAAGTCAAGTGAGCTACAGGAGGAAAAAAACTATAAACTATGCTAATAGGGGACCTCAGTTTTCCCATCTAAGAACTAGATAAATCTAACCAAAAAAGAAGTTGAGGAGATGAATGGAATTTAGAAAAGTCAGATATGATAAACCTCTGGAAAAAATTGAACAGAAATAGAAAGGAATAAATCTTTTTGCCAATATTACATGGCACTTACATAAAAATTGACCATTGTAAGGGCGTAAAGACTTCACAACCAAATGGAGAAAAGCAGAAATATAAAATGCATCTCTTTCAGATTATAATGCAGTAAAATTGCATTCAATAAAGAGCCATGGAAACATAGATTAAAAAGTAATTGAAAACTAAGCAATCTAATCCTAAAGAATGAATGAGTCAAAGAACAAACCATAGAAACAATCAATAATTTCATTAAAGAGGATAACAAAAATGAGAAAACATACCAAAATTTATGGGATGTGGCCAAAGTAGTGCTAAGGGGGGGAAATTATACCTCAAAATGTTTACATCAATAAAATAGAGAAAGAGCAAATCAATCAAGCATGAAGCTAAAAAAAATTTGAGAAAACCCAAGTTTAAAATCCCCAATTAAACACCAAAATGAAAATCCCAAAAATCAAAGGAGAGATTAGTAAAATTCAGAGAAAGAAAACCATTGAACTAATAAATAAAACTAGGAGCTGTTTTTATTTTTTAAATCAATAAAATAGTTAAACCATTGATTAATTTGATTTTTTCAAAAAGATGAAAACAAAACTACCAGTATCAAAAATGAAAAAGAGGATTTTGCCACTAATGAAGGGGAAATTAAACCAATTATTAGAAGGTACTTTGCCCAATTTTACACTAATAAATCTAGCAATCTAAGAAAAAATGGATAAATATTTACAAAAATATAAATTGAACAGATTTAGAGAAGAAATAGAATATTTAAGTAACTCTATTTTAGAAAGAGAAGTTGAACAAGTCATTAATCAGCTCCCTAAAAAAAGTCCCCAAAACCAGATGGTAAATTCTACCAAACTAAACATTTAAAGAAAAATTAATTCTGATACTACATAAATTATATGGCAAAATAATCAAAGAAGGAGATCTACCAGGTTCTTTTTATGACACAAATATGGTGCTGATACCTAAACCAGGAAGAGCAAAAATAGAGAAAGAAAACTAAAGACCAATTTCACTAATAAATATTGATGCAAAAATTTAAATAAAATACTAGCAAGGAGATTAGAGCAATATACAACAAAAATATACACCATGACTAGGTAGGATTTATATCAGAAATAAAGGACCACTTCAATATTAGAAAAACTAGCAGCATAATTGACCATTCTAATAACAAAAATAACAAAAATCATATGATTACATCAATAGGTGCTGGAAAAGGTTTTGACAAAATACAATACCCATTCCTATTAAAATCACTAGAAAGCATGGTAATAAGTGGAGCTTTCTTTAAAATAATAAGTAATATCGATCTAAAACCATGAGCAAGAGTTATGTGTAATGGGTATAAGCTAGAAGCCTTCCCAATAAGATCAGGGGTGAAGCAAGGGTCCCCATTATCATCACTATTATTCAATATTGTATTAGAAATGATAGTATAGCAATAAGAGAAGAAAAAGAAATGGAAGGAATTAGAATAGGCAACGAAGAAATAAAACTATCACTCTTTGTAGATGATATGATGGTATACTTAGAGAATCCTAGAGAATCAATTAATTGAAATAATTAACAACTTCAGCAAGGTTGCAGGATATAAAACAAACCCACATTAATCATCAGCATTTTTATCTATTACCGACAAAGTCCAGCCGAAAGAGATAGAAGGAAAAATACCATTTAAAATAACTGTAAACAATATAAAATATTTGAGAATCTAGTGCCCAAGACAAACTCAGGAACTACATGAACACAATTCTAAAACATTTTCCACACAAATAAAGTCAGGTCTAAACAACTGGAAAATATTAATTGTTCATGGATAAATCAAGCCAATGTAATAAAAATGACAATTTTACCTAAATTAGTTTATTTATTCAGTTCCATACAAATCAAAATACTCTCAAAATTATTTTCTAGAACTAGAAGAGATAATAACAAAATTCGTCTGGTAGAACAAAAGGTCAAACATATGAACAGAATTGATGAAAAAAAATGTAAAGGAAGTTAGCCCAGCAATACCAGATAGCAAACTGTACTACAAATCATTAATCATCAAAATAATCTGGTACTGGATAAGAAATGGAGTACTGAATCAGTCAAATAAACTAGGTACACAATACACAATAGTAAATGACCATAGTAATCTAGTGTTTGCTAAACATAATAATTCAAGTTTTGAGGACAAAACCTCACTATCTGACAAAAATTTCTGGAAAAATAAGAAAGCAGTTTGGCAGAAGGTAGGTATAGAACCAACATCTCACACCATGGACCAAGGTAAGGTCAAAATGGGCATATAATTTATACATACAAGGTGATGCTATAAGCAAACTAATTGAGCGTGGAAAAGTTTCCATATTAGATCAATGGATAAAGAAAGAATTTGGAACCATACAAGAGACTGAGAGCATTATGGGATATGAGAGCATATGAGAGCATATAAAATGAATTATTTTGTTTAAATTAAAAAAGTTTTGCCCAAACAAAATAATGCGGCCAAGATTAGAAGAAAAGCAGGAAACTGGAGGGAAGTTTTAGAGCAAGTTTCTTTAATAAAGGAATTATTTCTCAAATATATAGAGAATCGAGTCAAATTTATAAGAATATGGGTAGTTCTCCAGTTGATAAAAGGTCAAAGAATATGAACAAGGTATTTTTAGAAGAAATTAAAGCTATCTATATTAATACGAAAATGCTCTAAATCACTATTGATTAGAGAAATGAAAGTTAAAACAACTGAGATACCACCTCACACCTATCAAATTGGCTAACGTGACAGAAAAAGAAAATGACAAATGCTAAAGGGGATGCAGAAAAATTGGGATACTAATGTACTTTTGGTGGGGTTGTAAACCAATCCAAACTTTTTGGATAACAATTTGGAATTATACCCAAAGTGCTATAAAACTGTATACCCTTTGACCAAGCAACTAGATCTGCACCCCAAAGAGACTTTTTAAAAAAGGAAAAGGATCCATATGTACAAAAATATTTTTAGTAACTTGTGGCAAAGAATTGGAAATTGAAGAGATACGCATCATTTTGGGAATGACTGAACATGTTGTGGTATATTTTTATGATGGAATATTATTGTACTATAAGAAATAATGAGCCAGATGCTTTCAGAAAAATCTTGAAAGACTTATATGAACTAATGCAAAATGAAGTAAGCGGGACAAGGGGAACATTGTACACAGTAACAGCAACATTGTATAATGACCAATCATGAATGGCTTTAGCTATTCTAAGAAATGTAAAGATCCAAAACAATTCCTAAAAAGACTTAAAATGACAAATAACATTTATCTCAAGAGAAGGACCTGACAGAGTTAGAATGCAGATAGAAGCATACTTTTTTAAATAGTTTTTATTTTTCCTGGTTTTGGGGTTAGGGGGATTCTGTGTTGTTTTTTAAACAACATAGCTAACGTGGAAATATATTTTGTATGACTGTACATGTATGGTCTATATCAAATTGCTTGTCTTCTCAAAGTGAGGGTAGAGGAGGCAAGAAGGAAGGGAATTTGGAACTCAAATTTTTTAAAAATTATTTTCACATTTAGTTGGAAAATAAAAAAATAATAAATGTTTAATTCATCTAAGAGCCCCATAAGTTGTTTACATATAAATTAAAAAGAAACAGAAAGATAACATAAATTGTCCCTCCTTAACCTTAGCCTTTTTCGAAGCTCAGTTCAAATGCAACAATCCATACGAGGCCTTCCTTGAGCCTCCCCTTCCCTACCTCCAGCTACTAGTGACTTCTGCTCCAGAATTACCTTTTATTTGTTTTTATATATCTTGTATATATTTATGTAGGTGTATGTTGTCTCCTTCTATATAAGTCACTTGATGCCAGAGAATATTTCATTTTTATCTTTGTATTTTGTATTCCCAGTACCTATCACAGTGCATGGCTTATAGAAAATGCTTATTGATTCATTGGTTAATTTTACACCATTTAGGATTGGAATTTAATCCATCACAAAACCAATAGTAACCATGGAGTCAAAAGCAAACCAAATGGATATTTTAATTTTTTATTTCTGATTTTAAAATTTTTCAATTCGAATTTTAACAGTGTCATGATACAGCCTAGGAGCTATACTACAATCTATGCCAATTTGGTCCATAGGGGAGGCTGGGTGGCAAGAGAAAAGGAATAAATATTTTTGTAGTGCCTATTATATGTCAGGCTCTGTACAAAGTGCTTGATAAATATTATCTCATTTGATACTCACAACAACCCTGGGAGGTTGGTAGTGTTCTTTTCTTCATTTTAGAGTTGAAGAAACTGAGGAAAACAAAGATTAAGTGACTTGCCTGGGGTCACATAACTATTATGGGTTGATGCCAAATTTGAACTCAGGACTTCCTGATATCAGACCCTGGACTCAATCCACAGCTTCACCTAGCTGCCATGGACCATTCTCAACTACAGAGTCAAAAGCTTGTGAGAAATTAATGGAAGCCACAGAAAATCTTATATTTTCCCAATGAGATAAAATAGTGTACAATAGTGTACAGATTGTGCTGAAACCTGCTAACTTTCCATATATAATACGAAATTGCTCCAGGCCTTCAATCTGTTACAGGTTTTAAAGGAGTCGCCAACAAATTAATGAATCTGTAATTTTGAAGTGGTAGATGGTTTTTCTTTTTTAATATAGGGGACACTAAAGTATAAGTCTATCCAGAATATTCTGGATCGGGCCTAGCTCAGGCTAGTCTAGGGATTCAGGCTCAGGATGGGAATGCAACCAAACCTTTGTAGCCCATAAAATGCAACACAGATAACTTTATTTATTATAAAAGGGATACATTTTGCTGAAAACAGATGCAGCTCCTCTATGACTCTGCATTCCCCAAGACAGCAATACTGGGTCAGAAAAACTCAAGGTAAAGGAGTTGGAACTCTGCCCAGTACCTAGACTAGAGCCAACTACACATGGGCTGGGCTATGGACCAACCAAGTCCTGGAGACAGGACTTTGTCTCCTTAAAGGGAAACTATCCCAATCTATGTAAAATAAACATTCTTTCTGTCACATTGAGGAACCCATTCCTGAGATATCCCTACTTTAACACGTCAAGAATCATTATTGCACTGGCATCTATTACCTCTAGCCATTTAGATCATGTCTCCTCCACCTTACTAGAAGATCCCCGTCACGATTTCCTACATCCAAAATAATTTCTTTCTTGATAGTCAACATTTTAGCAATGAATCTCTTTATCCTTAATTAAGCTGGTCCTTGGAAAATAAAGGCAGTGTGGTACAGGGAAAAGACCATTGGATTCAGAGTCAGAGGGCCTGGGTTCAAATCTCAGATCTGGTACTTACTGTGTGACCTTGGCAGGTCAGCTCACCTCTCTGAGCCTCAGTTTCCAAACTAAGAAAGAGGCCTGGGGGCACCAAGAATTTCAGATTCTTATTTGGAAGACAGTATAATTTAAGAAAATAACTTATCCTGTTATCCATGGATTTTTGTGCTACTATGATTCCTCTTAAAAAACACAGATTGGGAGCAACAGTCTTCCAAAGCATATGGTATATTATATCATATCATATCATATCATATCATATCATATATCATATTATATTATAATTCAATATGTATGTGCTTTACACACACACACACACACACACATACACACATAAATGTGTTATGTCACTGAGTTTTGAGTTTAATATGTCGTGGGGAGGCTTCATGTGAATTCCATTTTTAAGTATTTGATAACCTTACTTTCCATCGATCCTTAATTAGATCACATGGCAGGAAGGCCAATCATCTGATCACCATGGCATAAGAGTATCAAGGGCAGCTAGGTGGCGCAGTGGATAGACTGCTGGCCTAGACTCATCTTTTTGAGTTCAAATCTGGCTTTAGACACTTATTAGCTCTGTGACCCTGGGCAAGTCATTTAATCCTGTTTGCCTCAGTTTCCTCATCTGTAAAATGAGCTGGAGAAGGAAATGGCAAACTACTCCAGTATCTTTGCCATGAAAATCCTAAATGGGGTCACAAAGAGTCAGACATGACTGAAAAACTAGTGAACAAGAGTATCAAGGAGGGTTTTAACTTGACTTTAATTTGTTTTTACCATATAGGTGTATGTGCATGCATTCAATGTATGTATTTACCTTGAACCTATATTTTCATCAGTGTAGGGTACCATCCCTAATAAGGAAATTCCCTCTGCCAATACAGATAAACAACAGTTCTACAAATTAAGGTCTTAAAGATTTGCTTGGGACACTAAGAGGTTGAATGACTCACCTAGGGTCACACAGCCCTGGGCAAATGACATATAATATGTGTGTCAGAGGCAGGATTTGAACTTAGATCTTCAAGATTGGGTCTTTATCCACTACACTATGCTGCCTCTTCTATATGTAGGTATGTGTATATGCATGGATGTGTGTATTGTGCATTGTGTATGTGTGTGTGTATGTGTATATGTATTATATAGGTTTGTCTGTCTGTCTGTCTAACTATTCCCACAAGAAATTATATAGCACAGTGCCACTTTACTTAGGACTCAGGAGATTTAATTTAAAATTACAGAAACCCATATTCCAACTTAACTCTCTTATTCTCCTTATTTTAATGTTCTAGTTATGTGAGTAGTCAGAGTGGGGAAAACAATATTGAGGGTCAAAGCCAATTTAAGGGGATGATCATTTTCAATCCCATTTAAAATATCTATTTTAAGAATGGAGTTTTGAGACAGATGGCATAGTGGGTAGAGCACCAGCTCTGGAGTCAGGAAGACCTGAGTTCAAATCCAGCCTCAGATACTAGCTGTGTGATCCTCAGCAAGTCACTTAATTGCAATTGCCTCCACAAGGAAAAAAATGGAGTATCATAGTGAATAGAATTCCAGCCTTAGATTCAGAAAATATGAGTTCAAATCCCATCTCTGACATTTATTGGCCATATAATCTTGGTCAAATCACTTGATTTGTCTATGTTTCAGGCAACTTTCTAAGACCGATTATCAACTGAGGGTTGTGACCCACTGGTAGATGTAAGGATGGAGTTAAGCAATAGGGCCTAAAGAGTTAATAACGGCAGCCCATTGGCTACAGATAACAGCAAAATTCCTCTTAGTCTTCAGATTCTGAAGGTAAATAAATTGTACCAGATGTTTTCCCCTCAGATTAAAACAGCTAACCAGAAGAAATGGCTTAATGGGAAGGAAACTTCTGAGTCCAGACTTTCTATGGTTGAAGTTTGGCAGAACTATTGACAATCATATTTTTTGAGTTTTCTAAAATGATCACATCAGCTGATAAATATATAGAAAATGCAAATTTCAAAGGACTTAAAGTTTTTTACACATTGAGGCAAATTGTGCAAAAGCAGGCAGAACATGCTTATTTACATATCTATATCTATCTACCTACATTTTATGTATATATATATGGAGAGAGAGAGAGAGAGAAAGAGAGAGAGAGAGAGACAGACAGAGAGAGAGAGACAGAGAGAGAGAGAGAGAGAGAGAGAGAGATTGTTCTTCTTTTTTTTGGGAGGGGGGAGTATCATCATCCCTACTTTCTTTTTTTTTAATTTTTTTTTTATTTTTAGATTGCAACAAACAGTTCTACATAATTTTGGGTTCCAGATTTTCTTCCCTCCCTCCCCACCTCCCTCCCCAAGAAGGCATGGAGTCCCATATAACTTCCAGGTATAACTAGGCATTGAATTAATTTATACATTTTCTCATGACTCATGAGAAAGACGAAACAGAAC